>JAYESA010000015.1:30283125-30548125 GCA_036927795.1 Iris macrosiphon | reverse complement strand
AGATTTTTCTTTGAACCAATAGCATAAAACTAAATGGTAGGATTGCAGAGACGCAATACCGGAGGTCCTCCAAGCCCATATCTGCTATATTCTTGACTATGTGTGGTGTTACTGCCGCTTTGATATGGCCTGCAGCTAAGGCTTTACCCGATCGAGGTACCTCATAGTGGTGTCACCCCACAGTAACATGAAGTAGTACTCTCCTTTATAGTACTTGACTTTGACTATATGCGGTTCTACTGCCACTGTGACATGGCCCGAAGCTGAGGCTTTACCCTGTCGAGGTACCTCATGGTGGTGTCACTTCACAGTAGCATGGAGTACTACGCTACTTTATAGTTCTTATGATTAGCTGGCGCTTGAGGCCTATTATGAGCGAATCTTCCAGATTCACCTGACTTCGATCTTTAGCTACTGTAATGATCCATGCTAGCTGCACCCATTCATTGTTCTGTTCTGGCCCTTGAGGCCTATTATGAATGGATCCGCCAGAATCATCTGGCTCTGAACATTTAACCACTGTAATGATTCACACAGGATGCGCTCATTCAGTATCCTATGTTTTATCTACACAGTTCTCTTCAAACCTTTGAAGAGATGAATAGATGCTACTGCTATAGCTTCCTAGTTTTCACAGTATGTCGATATCACCCGAATTTGTTTTATTAACCATAGGAAGATCATCTGATCAGAGCTTCCCGAGCCATTCTGCTATATACACTGCAACTGATAGTGTAAAGAACTCTGAGAGTATAGACTGCTTCTTCGACTTTCACGATATAGCATAACCACTCCTGAAGAAGTCTCGTCCTCTTGTGGATCTTTCACTCTTCTTTCGTGAGCACCAACTGGCATCACTGAAGCCTTCCATCATATCTGGATAACTGTTGTAGTGTAGGATATACCACTGAGTCCACTTGAGAATTCTGACAACTCTCTTCACATCTTCCAGTGTTCAACAACACACATACTGCTCGTGAACTATCTCAGCATCCCTACAGCAAGAGCTATATCAGGCTCGGTGGTACTCGCAGCTTGAATCATGCACCTGATGATGCTCGACTACACCAAATGTCTAATGCTTTTCCTTGGATTAGGCTTCTTCATATTCATGTTATACCTGAGGAGTATCGACCCTGAAACCCAAAGCGTATGACCAATCTCCTTATGCAGAGAGCTTGTGACTGAGCAAGCCCATCTGGTATCCGGATTATCTTATATCCTTAGGATGACATCCACAATTCCATGTCCTGAGTTTGGACAAAGGACATCTTTGTTCTAGTGACACTTCTATATCCACAGTTGGGATTTAGCAAGTCATCCACATAGATACAAAAGATGACTCATTTCTTATCAGCGAACTTTGTGTACGCACACTTGGCTGTCTCGTTGATCTTGCGACAACTTTTACTAAAAGACTTGTCAAACTTCTACTGCAATATCCTGAGATTTGCTTTAAGTCGTATTTGAGATATCACCAACCCGCAGACCGTCTTTAAATCTGAATGACAATAATTCGGACTGTTGTCCGTGAATTTATCATGACTTTCTTCCTCCAAGGCTTGCTGTCTTTCCTTCATATGATAAACTATCATCTTATAAATAGCAGCTACGACAATCATCATCCTGATATATGACACTTCAACGAGGTACCACAAAACTCAGTCCCCTGCATTTGAGAAAACCCCTAGGCTACAAGCCTAGTCTTGAACTCAACTGTTCTGTCTGTTTCCATTTTCTTCTACTGAAGATATATAAGCATTTGATAGGTTTAGCTCCTTCAGGCAGATTGATCAATATCTAAGTGTTGTCATGGACTTCCTCCTCCCAGCAGACCAAGTCCCTGGTCTTTATTGCCTCATCATTGGTAAGTGGTACGACCTCCATATGATAGGTGATAAGATCATCTTTGGTCCTTCGACCTCCTGACTCTTCTAGCTGACTGCTCTTAGATTTCTGGTTCAAATGTTGTCTCTTAAAAGACAACTCCTTCCTGGACTACGTCTTCTTCTACAAAAGTGCCAACAACTCTGGCTGATACGGTCCTCCAAAAATCTCCCATAATTGAACAATATTCATGTGGATCTGACTTTGAACCAGAGTTACATCAGAAGTGACAAACGGTACTAAGGAAATGACCGTAAGTGCAACCTTCTCCCACAGACAATCTAGAAGGCCCTTTGAACAACAATATAGAAGTCATCATTACTATTAACTGCTAGTCCTTACTATCTGCACCTTCAATGGACTGGAAGAGTACGAAGATGTCGTTCCATAGTCAATTCCATGTTTTAAGCTGAACGATGCGAGTCCAAATAAGGATGCATGTTCCATAGTCAATTCCATGTTCTAAGCTGAACGATGCAAATCCAAAGAACGATTCTCTTTGTATTTAAAACTTCTGAGTTTATTAAGTTGAAGACCGATATGACGCTCAGCTCCAAACTTGAAGTCCCTAAGGTTCTCGAACGCTTCATCCTTCGATTATGAGAAGATACGCGAACGTGTTTCCCGAAAAATCGTCAAGGAAAGAAGTGATAAACTTCATCCTGGATCTTTGTGGAGAATAGAAGTCACAGATATCTGAGCGCACCAGCTCCATATAGAATCTGTACTTACAGTCATCCGTCTAAACGACTTCCTGACTACCTATGTCTGAACATAGCCATCATGTGTCTCCACCTCCTTACTCCCACATCTTGGAGATATTCCTGAAATAAACATCTTTGTTGAAAAAGATATGTTTTAGTCAGATGCGTTATAACTCAATAAGAGCAATCTCTTCCTCAAGCCGGAAGTCCATAATCATAATCCTGATCCCTAGATCTCCTGCTTGATATATTGCACATAGCAGACAACGCCACAAGAGCCGCCTGTGGCAGACTCTGTCCCCTCCACATGCATCTCGCTCATCTAAACCTGGCCGCCTAGTGCCAGGAGGCATAGTGCTTTGGCCGCATGTGCCACGAAGCATGCGTCCGAGCTAGTAACCATGCATAAAGAAGCGCTCGTGCAACTCGCGCATAAAGGAGCGCATGATATGCTGACGTGCTAAGTGCAAAGTGCACCAACAAAGCGCCCTTGAGCCCGTGCCCGAGTCCGAGTCGCTAAGTCCCTTCAGGGCTTAGCTCCTAAGGAAAACTTCCCAAAGGTGGTGACAAAACAAAGATTGTCATAATGGAGTTCACACTTAAACCCTCTAGGAAAGTCAACCCACATAGGCCTCCACCCTTTGTGTATATACCAATACTAAGCATAGCTAAATATTAAGATATACACGTTGGTGGTTTTCCAATGTGGGACTAAAACTCCCAAAGCTAAGTGGAAAACACCAACATCGCCCACCTCCGCCTTCATCAATTGGAGGGACCTGGACCAAACACTTCTACTCTGGAACAATGCCAGAATCTCTGCACCGCTGCTCTCCTATACCGTAGTTTGCAAATCTTCCATTACTGCCTAGACAACCTAGAGAAAAAAGCTAGCAAATGTCTCTCTCTCTCTCTCTCTGCCGCTATCAAATTGAAAACAAATCCGCACTCCCTTACTAAAGGTGACAAATCCATCGCACAATATCTTCAATCTTTGAAAGAGATCACTGAGGAGCTAGCTATTTTCTGTCAACCCGTTTCTGACGCTGAACTAATTGCATATATGTATCATTTTTGTTAACTTGTTATTACAGAACGTGGATTATCGAACTGTTGTCTTAGGCTTGTATAATATCGTTGTGCTTAGATGTGTGGATTTTAACGTAATAGGTTTGTGCGACTTTTTTCGATCCCTACCAAGTTCTATCTATCGATTTGAAAAACAGTTTTCCGCGTTCGTTCCCAACAAACACGTCATCCCATTTATTCTAAGCTTCCACATGAAGGGAGGGGAATAACACATGAGTGGAATTTCTCTACACTAAGCATCTTTTGGAAGAAAAATTTATAACGACAACCTAACGTAAAGGTCTGGTGTCCTTTACCTTTAAAACTCCTAACCATGCCTCAGACTTGCATCCTTTATTTCGATAATCATTCCTCCATACACCTTCCCTTACTACTATAGCTGGTGTGAATAATCTTAACAAGAGGATTCACTTTATCTACCAAATCTTGTGTCACAATTTGGTCAATAATGGCATATTCTGAGATTAATAACCTCTAACCCGCCAAACTCATTTCTTTAACAAACCTCTCTAGAGGAATCGTCTCCTAATCTTATTTATCTTGTTGAATTCTCATAGTAGGCTAGGTAGTAAGATGGAATCATAGAAAGAACCGAGTTAATAAAAGTGTGTTATCCTCCCAATGATAGGAGCTTGCCTACTTTCTCAACAATGGTCATCCAATATTCTCGTCTAGGTGTACACGCCCTCAAAGGGAGGCCTATGTACGTGAAAGGAAAACTTTCCAACTTACGATTGAAGATTGTCACTGCCATTGTTATGCAACTCTCCCTCCCTCCTAGGTCAACCACCACACTCCCTCTTAAACCAAAACCAAGACTATTAAGAGTAAAGAATTCACTTAAGTACACATTTAAGATTAGGATTGCATCACTGTTCTCATATGTAAGTACTGAAAGTCTTCAAGATGTCAGCCCCATTGTCAACCTTTCACAGGCTATTGAAGAACTAGTTCATCCGATCTAGATAAAACCCGTATCAGTACTCCCTACACATTTGTCTTTGGATTCTAGTTGCATTTTTGAGACTGTAGTAAAGGAAAAACCCTACAGTATCATTAGCCTGCTTAACTAGATCTTCAATTTAAGATTGAATTGGAAAGGTCAACTCGTCTAAAGAGGGAGAATCTCAAATAAACACAATCAATTATATGGGCATCTCATTAATGAATGTCGAATGTTTTAGTGCATCTTCCCATGGTGACATTGAATTTGGTGTCTACTTTGCATTAGTTTAACACTTGATGCCTAAAAGAAATATAGATTGCTAAAGGAAATGAAACTCTTCCGAATTATTTGTATATGACAATGTGCAAATGTTACCGCACCTGTCTCATCTACATATAAAGAGAAATTATGCAACAAAAAAAAATGTAGAGAGAAATCATTCGTTCAGTCAGAAGCTGCGCTAAGGTCCTGCAGACACATTGTCTTGTCGTGCAAGAGCCTTATCTTCCTCCCCCCAACTGTTCTTGTCCGATATTCAATTTTTTCCAACTCCTTAGACATCAATGTTGAATTTATATTCCTTCAAGTAGCTATAACTTGAAGTAGGCCCAAGCTTGGAAAGATTAGCTAGAGTCGGCTGCAGAAAGATTTTTCCTTCAGCAAGATATAGATAATAAAAACTCTAACAACCTATAGTTATCAATAGGACAAAGTGAAAAGAAGGCGCTTTTAGTAACTAGGGATCAATCCAGATTAGTTCTGTAAATTATGATCTTAGAGTACAAGATGAAAAGCTTAAAGCAACACGTACAAAATAACTCAACTATTCTTCTGACTGCTGTAGATCTTTCTTTGAAATTAGTAGATCTTGTGTAGTGTAGCAAGTTTGAAAGTGTTTATTTGTGCTTCCTAGTCCTCAATCTCCCAAGACATACACATCCCATGCTATTGAAACTACGTGCCCTTTTGATTAAGATTTTTAAGTCAGTGATATAAAAATAATTTATCAGAGAGATAAAAATAATAACATTGCTTCCTTGTTCTCTTATTTGATTAATTTTTTTAAGGTCTTATAATAACATAAACATAGAAATAAGAACAAAATTGCTCTTTGATATTGGCATTGTTAACATTTCATTTGATATGTATTTTTTTTTCCTTTCTCAATACCAAACAAACAAAAACACTTGATACCATCCTTTCTCATAATAAAAATACTGCAATCTTCAGTATTATCCTTTTCCCATCATTTCTTAAAACTAAGCTTGTGAGAGAGTTCTCGTATAACTGGTTGGAATGATAGATCATCTTGAATGTGGTAAAGAGAGACAATGATTTTCAAAAAAAGAAGAAGGTCATATTATGATTTATTCTGATATATCACATGAACGCACTACTTGCAATTGGGATCGATGGAGAAGTTCTTACCGAGTTTCTTTCTGTCCTTTTGACAACTTGCTATTGCTATTATCCTGTGTTTGCTTATCCTCTTTCAAGAAAGCTTCAGATATGGCGTCGGACTCCCATTTTTTCTGCCATTTTAAAGATTGCCAAAATAAACTTGCAATTGGAATCGATGTAAAAGTTTTCAAATAAGTTGTGCAGAACAGAGACTGACCCGTAGGACACTCTTCGCCAATGGTATAACTAGCGTAAGATAATCAAAACAAAAGACCTTCTCGAGCCTTTCCACCAATCTTTTGCTGGCGGCAACATGGTTCATGATTTGTGCTGTATTTCGAAGGAACTGCAAAACTAGCAAATTATAAGTGAGACGAGAGCTTAAACACAAGATGTTAAAAACTTCTCTGGAAATGCATAAAATTACACACACCTGCATGCCTATCTCTTTCTTCTCTTTCGCTAACGCCTTCCTTATTATGTCGTATTCCTTTAATATGTCACAACCGTTTTGAGTAACAAACTTATACTCGTCATCCCTATTTCCGGAGGCCATGATGATATCTTCTGCCCCCTTAAGGACTTGGTTGATAAGTTTCATACAAACCTTACTCTCTTCCTCGGAAAGTTCAGCAAGACTCTCTTTCCATCCTTCCAGAATAGCCTTAAAGCTTTGAACGTCGGTCCTTCCCTTGCGCTCATCCTCACACTTAGCCTCTATTTTTAGCAAAGCATCTCTAGATTTCCCCCAGTATATGTGTAGTCCCTGAAGAACACTCAATTTCTTGGATTCCCTTGCATACTTTTTAAGTAAACGAGGACCTAAATCATCTCTTACATCTTGTGATTTGATCCAAGATAGTAGAGCACCTTCAGCACTAATACCACTGTATAACCAGGAAACCACAGCCTCAGCATTAACCTCCCAAGAAGCATTACCGTTGCCGCTATCAGACTGTATAAACCATCCATCGCCATAGATAAGGAGACTGGACCTGCTACGATCAAGAATCAGCCTGATGTTGTTGTCAGGAGGAGCAAGAAACACATCGTCTTGAGGAGAAAGAAAGACATCTTCGTCGTCAGAAGGGCTTTTTTCTTCGGCCCACAGCTCTATCTTACACAAGAAGTCAAGGACATGCTCGAGTTGTGGAGCCTCCAGGCAGCGAAAGCACAATGTCGAGTTCATATCTACTCCTTTCATCTTCAGCAGCTTCCCCGACGGTAGGCCTTCCACTCCTCTCATGGCATAGCGTAAGATATTGTAGAGGTGGCTAATATGGAGGATCTTCTTCTCTAGAAGAGTCTTGAAGCACGCACCGATAGATTCAAGAAGCTTGGCCCTTTCCGTGTCAGTCGACATCAGCGACACATCCCAATCGGTAATGGGTGTCCAGCCGCTCTCCGTAAATAAAGCGTCAATGGCAACATTAATGGGTTTCCAGCAGCTTTCGTATATCTTCTTGGTCCATTCCTCAGGGAAGTCTTTTTGAAAGGCCCGCAAGAAGACCGGCAGACCTTCAGAGAGGGGTTCTAGATGCTGCATGAAGATATGCCTCCCATGGGATACGGAGTCCGTGAAGTTGAGGTTGCAGTACCAGCAAGTCCACAATTTCCAGGAGGATTCTGACACTGGCAAAGGAGAGTCCTCCGAGAGGACATCAGAAACCACCTTGAAGTCTTTAAAGGATTTCTTGATGATTTCAATATCCACTTGTAAATGATCTTGCGAGATCTCCACTGGACTTGTTTCTTTTTCAAGAAAGGAACGAACCAGTTTCTTCTTCTTCTTTAAGGGAACCATCTCTGTTTTTTTGTTTTTGGTTTTGGGGGCAGGGGAATTTGACGTTGGCAGTAATACGAGTAAGTTTAGGCAATTGCTCTGTTTCATCATTTCCTCTGTTGTATTGATATAAATAGGATGGAGTCTGAGGGGACTGGAGCACTATGGTAGCTACCTATAGGTTGCATGGATACTCCTCCATAAGATTGCATCTGCATCTGCATCTGCATCTGCAGTTACTATCTTCTCTCAGCAAACATAATGGAGATATTAGAAAGTAATATATATGGTATATGATCCTTTATATACATCTGTAACATTCATAGATACATACACTATTAGTAATAGACTCTTCTCTAGTCTAGGCGAACTTAGAGGATACTTAGTTACATGAGCTTAAATTGTATTGTTATGAAAATGGTGGCAAAATATTCTCTCTATGACAATGATTTGCATGCTAAACATTATCTTTATATCACAATGATGAAATCTTTACTACACCTACCTTAGATTTGCTAATATAATATCATGCAGCACATATCGTAGGATACAATAACCCTATAACTTAAAAACATGATTTTGATATAATTTTTTGATAATTCTTTTACTTGTTTCATCTTTTATAGTTCAATCTAGTTCTAGAATCCAAATTCTTATGTATACATTACATCGTGACTCAAATAGAACTATCAGCCTAATTTGTATTTTACTAGATAAACCAATATTTATGAAAATAGTAGTATATTATATCGTACCATAAGATTGTATTGTACACGATACTAACAACATAGCAGCTACCTCTTCTTGATGTGCATAAACGACTCATTTATAACACAATGATATTGATCATTAGCACCTATCTTAGCTCTATTAATTCATTTTTCATTCAGGAGACGAACTACTGATGTTAAGATCAAAATTTCAAAAATAAATATCTTAAGATAATATTTCTTAAAAGTCATAATGTCAGGTTGTTTTTATGAACTAGAATCCTTGTAATAACTCTACGGGCTGGCAATGTGCATGCACCAACAAATGATATATTTCTTTCTGTATATAGAAAGCACTCTACAATGATTGAGTAGTGTGAACTGTTAGTCCCGAGACAGATCAAAGATGGTAGAACGCAGGCCATAGTAGAGTTGCTAGCGAGACCCGAAGGTCCGCCCTCTACTGGAACCCAAGTTGTCGTCGAGATGAGAGATTCACACAAGAGTTCCTCCTCTGATATTTCTCGATTCCAACGAAGCACGAACCATGAACATGTTATAAACTGGCTCCAAAGAAAATAAAGATTACAATAAGCAACAAGTAAAATATTCTTCTCTTTACGTTCGCAGATGCTACAAGGAGAAAGAACGAAGCAAAGAAAAAACTTAAGAGAAGCTCCTTGCTGAGGTGGTCAAAACCACCGTTGCTCAAAGCAAGATTCGTCCTACAGACGATCTGCCCCTAGGAACCAGCAATTTCGCAAAAAACTTCTGAAACGCTCAAAGTCACCTTCGAAAATACTCGAAAACACATGTGGGAGGGGGACACTCTGGGCCGCATATGATCTAGTGTTCTCGATTTTCCATCTGTTTTTTCTCTTCAAATGAAAGAGGAGGTCCTCTATATATAGAAGAATACAACACCTATGCGGCCTGAGGAAACTCCAGGCCGTATAAGTGCTGACCGACTAGATACCCCAAATTCGGGTGTCAGAGCCGTTAGCGCCACAAGTCATGCTGCACTGCACGAGGCAGACAGCGCTGCCAAACGCCGAAAGCAGCCGCTCGCACCGCCTGACACGATATACTGCACGAGGAAGACATCGCCGCCAAACGCTGAAAGCAGGTCCTGTCCCCTCCACGTCAGACTTTTCACATAGCACCTTGCCTCATGTCGACCAGGCTGTAAGGCCCTGGCTGTCATGCCCCGGTCCTGTAGGGGCCGATCGTCCTCGCTTGGTCCCTACGGAAATGATCGTCCTTGCTTGAACGTGATGTCGTGCAAGCCTAAATTGTGCTTGCACAAGGCCAAAGCTTGAACAAGGGCAAGTAAGCTATTCAATACGGAAGCAGTGACACATATTGCAAAAAAGTAAAATCACAATGGCATATGAAAATAAGCTCTTTATTGATATTCAAAAGTGTTACAAGCGACGCTAGGCCAAGGTTACAAATCGCTCAAGCACTATCTTTCTCTCGAATACAATGACACCGTTCCATAAATTATGTCCCTCTATACAAAAGAAGCTCAAAGCAAATCTTGATACAGCTCAAGGCATCGACTCCAGATTTTTGGGTCCTAGGGATGAGGCACGACTATCGCTTCCTCGGACGATCCAACACCTGCAAACAAGCAAACTGTTGGTGGGTCAGCACTTTTGAGAAAGTACTGGTGAGTATAAAATTAACGAACAGAAGAAACACCCCCTGAAACCCACACTAAGTAAGCATGGGGCAAAATATTACATTAATAGCGATCTTGCTACTTTTACCTATGTTCATTTCATGCAGCACAAGATTTCAAAGATGTTTCTAAAAGAAGTAATATGACTCTGTTCCTGTACTGCATGTAACGAGCCTAGGTAAAACTAGAAAGATCACTAGTAATATAATATTTTATAACATAATTACTTAGTATTGGTTTCAGTGAATGTTGCTTAGGTTCGTTGATTTTATACTCACCAGTACTTTCTCCAAAGTGCTGACCCACCAACAGTTTGCTTGTTCGCAGGTGCTGGATCGTCCGAGGAAGCGATAACCGTGCCTCATTTCCAGGACCCAAAAATCTGGAGTCGATGCCTTGATCCGTATCGAGTTGTGCTTTGAGATGCTTTTGAATAGAGGGACATAATGTATAGAACAAGGCCATTGTATTCAGAGAATCTCGTGCCTTGATCTTTGCCCCGTTTATGGATTATTGTTTGCAACACTGTCCCTCCGCTGCATACTCAATCGGTTCGATGATAGTCACAACTTTAACGATGTTGCCTTGTGCGGGGGCAATCCCAGGCTCACACTGCATCATGCCTCGATGGCAAACGATAATACGCCCCGCGGGAGCGCCACGGTGTGGTGGTTTGCGCCCTGCGGGGGCGTCGTCGGGACCTTTTGGATTGGGGCGTGACAACAATAGTAATCAAGAACACAACATGCATACATGTTGCATATAATGTATTTCCACCTAGATCGACTTACATCCATGGGGTAGGGGAGAATAACTTATTGAATCAAATAAGAAAAGGTCTTATAAGGAATACACAATATCGTAATGTGAAACCCTCCCTTACAAGATCTCCAACGAGGTCTCCTTCTTCTTCTTCTCTAGATTCTCTTAATACCTTCATTAACAAAACCTAAGAAAAGCTCTTTCTTGCTCAAGAACTCCCAAGTAATCCTTAGCCTCCAAGCACACCCAAGCTAGGGCATAAGCAGCCAAATTTATAGTTTCCTTAACCTTCTGAAAGCTATGAGAAATTTTGAACATTGGGAGAACAACACCGTGGGCTGGTGTGCAACTTCTACGTGCGATGGGGTCACACTAAAGAAGACTTTTGTAAAGCAAATAGAGAATGTTAACTGCGGTAAACTTGGTCATATTACTAAGCATTGCCAAAACAAAAATACTACACCACCAAACCTTAATGATGATGTAGAACGTGGGAAGAATCAGAATCAACGTGGAAAGAATCAGAATCAAGTGTCATTTCCAGGCAATAGACAAGATTAGCAACCAAGGAAAGAAAGAGTATAATATGAAACAGATTCACCATGAGTGTACCAACGATGTTGGTAAGTCTATTCTTTAAGTTTCGAGGACGAAAGTTTTCTTAGTGGGTTAGTATGTAATGCCTTACTATGTACAGTAGCGTTGTGTGTTTGGAGGCTAGATCGAACTAGTCAGAATGGAATCATTGGAAAAACTTTGTCGATATCGATTGATGGGAATAATAAATTAAGACCATTTTCTATTCATGGATTAGCTTCTGATAGTTTTGAGTCTCAAAATATAGTGAACTGTGCTTGGCGAATGAACTTTATATAAGAGCTTCTTCCCATCATTTCATTGTTGTTTTGTTGGACATTTTTGCTATTTGATTTTAATGCATACATTTCATTGTCATTTTCGGTGAATGGTTTCATTGTTTGATTTTATCGATTTTTTCATTCATTTCGAATCTTGAGAGAAAAAGAAAGGAATAAAAGAAAGAAATATGTTGAACCTTTGTTGTTACAATTTCAATTAGACGCATATGCGAGACGCGATCATTCCATAAAGATTGCATAAATCTTCTCTTTCTCTTGGACCTATTCATTTTGGTGAGTGGTTTTGATCCTTCCTCCTTTATGATGGAAAACCACAATTTAATTTATTATTAAAAAAAAATTTGTTATATTAAATATATATTATTTTTTGTTTTATCAATTAGGATTTAAGTTATCTTAGAGACAAGCCATTAGATATAGCTTTATCTTCTTTTATTTATTGAGAGTCTATAAATAGTCTATAAGTTCATAAATTAATGATAGAAGAATTGAAGAATGAGAAATCTTTTTTGAATTTGTATGGTGTGATGCAAAAACTCTAAAGTGGATCTTTTTATCTTATTTCCTTATATGCCTCCGACGTTGACATTATCAACACGCCATTAGGGCATTACTAATTATTATTTTTATATTTCTATTATAATTTTTGTAATTAATTTATAATAGTTAATTGTTCCTGTTTCATTTAAAGCTTCGAGCCCAAATATTTTTCTAGGTCCAAAATTTCATACAAATTATATAATTTTTTTCTTTAGATCTTCATCCCGTATTAAATTGATATCAGAGCTAAAACGTGGTTTTAAATTATTTTTTATACGTATGTAGGTAAACTCATACAAAAATGTCTACACAAAAGTTTTCATAACAAATTTGTGCAATAATCGATGATGCAAATGATAAGATGTATACCGACATTAAAAAGTTGCTCGATAAAATTTTCAACCATATTAAGGCATAAACTATTGCAAATGGTGATAATATATCCTTAACAAAATTCACCCTAGTAGAACCTACGGAGACTGTCGTAGACGAGTCGCCAATTAGATCCAAGTCCGAGTCTAGGTCTAGGTTTAAATCATTAATAAATTTTGACTTTTATATATCATCCTTAGAAGAATTAAATATGTTATTTAATGAATCCAATGAATTTAAAGAAACTATTATGTCTTCTAAATATTTTGAACTTGTCCAATAGTTATGTCGTTGAACAATTTCTATTATTTCTTTGTAACAGATAATTGTAATAGTTTGCAGGAAATCATAATTAATTGTAGGGATTATCATTTTGCTTTTTCTGATTCATCTACATTATAATTAGCCTGCTTAACTAGATCTTCAATTTAAGATTGAATTGGAAAGGGAGAAACTCAAACAAAGACATTCAACTATATGGGCATTTGATTTATGAATGTCTAACCTTTGAGAGCTTGTTCCCATGGTGACTGCTCTAGATATTGTTACTGATACCAGAAATTGACAAACATTTGGAAGAAAAAATAAAGTTAAAATTGAAGATATGTAGATGACGTCCTTAAAACAAAAGAAATGGAAAGAATGGACAGTAGATCTACAGCTATCACCCTTAAATTGACAAAAGTTGGAGAAATTAAATTTCTACTGTTCCATAACATGCATACAGTGGGAATGACGGGTAAAGGAACAACGATGGATGACAAACAAGGGAAAGATCCACCAAAGTCCATCGTGGAAAGAAGATGTGGAAAGTCAAGAGACGTCTCTGCGGGAAGAATCGACAGTAGTTCTCTATTGTGATGGTTTTCGATGAATGGTTTCTTTGTCCATTTTTATCGAATTTCTTGCATTCATTTCTTGAGAATTCAGAGAGAAATGAAGATAAAGAAGGTATTCTGATCCGATATTGATGTCATTGCAGGTAGACGCATAACCGAATCCTGACAGTACACACGTTCTTCTTCTCTCAACATTTCTTTAGTTGGTGGGTGGATCTATCCCTTCTCCTTTACGATCTATCCCTTCTCCTTTACTCGACTTCACGCTTAACAAATTGAATTTTTTTTGTTTACCTTACTACGTCCATCGATCAATAATGCCTTAGTAGCATAAAGAAAATGATGCCTCAAGTTGATACCACTATTGTAACTGAATGAGACACTTGAAAGGAAATAACTTATATACTGTAATGCCATATATATTCCGATTGATCTTCATCTTATTAACTGAAAGAAAATAAAGTTCTTCAACCAATTTAAGATTAAGATTGCATTACTGTTCTCATATGTAAGTACTGAAAGTCTTCAAGATGTCAGCCCCATCATCAACAATTCACAAGCTATTGAAGAACTAGTTCATCCGATCTAAGATAAAACCCATATCAGTACTCCCTATACATTTGTGCCTTTGGATTCTAGTTACATTTCTTACTGTAGTAAAGGAAACCTACAGTATCATTAGCCTGCTTAACTTGATCTTCAATTTAAGATTGAATTGGCATCTGATTTATGAATGTCTAACCTTTGAGAGCATCTTCCCATGGTGACTGCTCTAGATCTTGCTACTGATACCAGAAATTGACAAACATTTGGAGAAAAAATAAGTAGAAATTGAAGATATGTAGATGACGTCCAAAAAACAAAAGAAATGGAAAGAATGGGCAGTAGATCTACAGCTATCACCCTTAAATTGTCAAAAATTGGAGAAATTAAATTTCTACTGTTAGATAACATGAATACAGTGGGAATGACGGGTAAAGGAACAACGATGGATGATAAACAAGGGGGAAGATCCACCAAAGTCCATCGCGGAAAGGAGATGTTGAAAGTCAGGAGACGTCTCTGCAGGAAGAATCGACAGTAGTTCTCTATTGTGTTCAAACAAATGCCAAATCTATTAATGCTTAGAATCATGTGTTCAAAGAGAAGCTGCGTAGACACATTGTCTTGTCGTTCAATAGCCTTATCTTCCTCCCGCAACTGTTTTTGATATTCAATTTTTTTCGGTAAGCCTTTTTTCCAACTCCTTGAAATCAATGCTGAGTTTATATTCCTTCAAGTAGCTAACATTTGAATTAGGCCCAGGGCTTGGAAAGCCTTCTTTCCAACTCCTTGAAATCAATGTTGAGTTTATATTCCTTCGAGTAGCTATCATTTGAATTAGGCCCAGGCTTGGAAAGATCAGCGTCGGCTGCAGAAAGATTTTCCCTTCAGCACGATATAGATAATAACAACTGTAGCAACATATAGTTATCAATAGGACAAAGGAAAAAGAAGGCACTTTTAGTAACTAGAGATTAATCCAGATTAGTTCTGTACATTATGATCTCAGAATACAAGATATATGACAAGCTTAAAGCAACAGGTACAAAATAACTCAACTATTCTTCCGACTGCTGTAGATCTTGCTACTGATACCATAAAGAGTATCACAATCCTCCAAACACGAATATTGGACAAATTATAGTTCAAAGTTGCTTTGAAATTAGTAGATATTGTGTAGTGTAGCAAGTTTGAAAGTGTTTAATTTGTGCTTCCTAGTCCTCAATCTCCAAAGACATACACATCCCAAGCTATTGAAACTTCGTGCAACTCTCATCTCACAAATGCATTTTAGTCTTCTCCCTGTCAGGGTTCAGAGATATAAAATTAATAACATTACTTCCTTGTTTTCTTCTTTGATTAAGATTTTTAAGGTCTTAGAGTAACATAAACAGAAAAATAAGAACAAAAATGCTCTTTGATCTTGGCATCATTAACATTTCATTTGACATGTATTCTTTGTCAAAACCAAACAAACAAAAACACACACTTGATGCCATCCTTTCTCACAATAAAATATACCGCAATCTTCAGTATTATTCCTTTTCCACCATTTCTTAAAACTAAGCTTGTGAGAGAGTTCTCGTATATCCAATTTTGCCATTGCAGAAATGATGATAAATCTTAAAATCCCATCAAGATGTAGTTGAGATTTTAAATATTTGGTTATGATAACTAATCAACTAATAATTATAAATTCATTGGAAGTACCTTTTTCTAATTTCATACAGATCACAGAAATTAGAAAAGATACAATTCCACAGATAGTGCGGCAGTAGACACATTCTTATAACAATTTTTAAAAAAAAATTAAAAAATTATTCTGATAGATCACATGTCAGATTATGTCATCTTGAAGGTGGTAAAGAGAAACAACAATTTTTAAAAAAAATTATGTCAGATTATGATTTATTCTAATAGATCACATGAACGCATTATTGCAATTGGAATTGATGAAGAAGTTCATACCGAGTTTCTCTCTGTCCTTTTGACAACTTGCTATTGCAATTTTCCTGTGTTTGCTCATACTCCTTCAAGAAAGTTTCAGATATGATGTCGGACTCCCATTTTTTCTGCCATTTTAAAGATTGCCAAAATAAACTTGCAATTGGAATCGATGTAAAAGTTTTCAAATAAGTTGTGCAGAACAGAGACAGACCCGTAGGACACTCTTCACCAATGGTATAACTAGAGTAAGATAATCAAAACAAAAGACATTCTCGAGCCTTTCCTCCAATCTTTTGCTGGCGGCGACACTGTTCATGATTTGTGCTGTGATTCGAAGGAACTGCAAAACTAGCAAGTTATAAATAAGACGAGAGATTAAACACAAATGGTTCTAAACTTGTCTCTGGAAATACTGAAAATTACACGCACCTGCAAGTTTAACTCTGTCTTCTCTTTCGCTAATGCCTTCCTTATTATGTCGTCTTCCTTAAATATGTCACAACCATCATTTTGAGTATCAAACTTATACTCGTCATCCCTATTTCCCTCAAGGACTTGGTTGATAGCTTTCATACAAACCTTACTCTTTTCATCGGAAAGTTCAGCAAGACTCTCTTTCCATCCTTCGAGAATAGCCTTAAAGCTTTGAATGGAATGCCCTGCCTCGGTCCTTCCCATGCGCTCATTCTTACACTTAGCCTCTATTTTATGCAAAGCATCTTTATAATTCCTCCAGTATTTGTATAGTCCCTGAAGAACACTCAATTTCTTTGATTCCGTTGCATACTTTTTAAGTATACGAGGACCTAAATCTTCTCTTACACCTTCTGATTTGATCCAAGACATTAGAGCGTCTTCAGCACTACTACCACTGAATAACCAAGAAACCACGGCCTCAGCATTAACCTTCCAAGAAGCATTACCATCGCTGCTATCAGACTTTATAAACCATCCATCGCCATAGATAAGGATACTGGACCTGCTACGATCAAGAAGCACCCTGATATTGTTGTCAGGAGGAGCAAGAAACGCATCATCTTGAGGAGCAAGAAAGACATTGTCGTCATCGGAAGGGCTTTTTTCTTCGGCCCACAGCTCTATCTTACCCAAGAAGTCTCGGACATACTCCAGTTGTGGAGCCTCCAGGCAGCGAAAACACAATGTCGAGTCCATATCCACTCCTTTAATCTTCAGCAGCTTCCCGGACGGTAGGCCTTTCACTCCTCTCATGGCATAGTTTAAGATATTATAGAGGTGGGTAATATGGAGGATCTTCCTCTCTAGAAGAGTCTTGAAGGACACACCGATAGATTCAAGAAGCTTGGCCCTCTCTGTGTCATTCGACATGAGCGACACATCCCAATCGGTTATGGGTGTCCAGCAGCCCTCGGTAAATAAAGCGTCGGTGTCAACATTAATGGGTGTCCAGGAACTTTCGTATAACTTCTTGGTCCATTTCTCGGGGAAGTCTTTTCGAAAGGCCCCCAAGAAGACTGGCAGACCTTCAGGGAGGGGTTCCAGATGCTGCTTGAAGATATGCGTCCCAAGAGATCCGGAGTCCGTGAAGTTGAGGGTGCAGTACCAGCAAGTCCACAATTTCCAGGAGGATTCTGACACTGGCAAAGGAGAGTCCTCCGAGAGGACATCAGAAACCACCTTGTTTTCTTTAAAGGATTTCTTGATGATTGCAATATCCACTTGTATATGATCCTTCGAGATCTCCACTGGACTGGTTTCTTTTTCAAGAAAGGAACGAATCAGCTTCTTCTTCTTCTTCAAGGGAACCATCTCTGTTTTTTGTTTTTGGTTTTGGGGGCAGGGGGAATTTGACGTTGGCAGTAATATGAGTAAGTTTAGGCAATTGCTCTGTTTCATCATTTCCTCTGTTGTGCTGATATAAATAGGATGGAGTCTGAGGGGATTGGAGCACTATGGTAGCTACCTATAGGTTGCATGGAGCCATGGATACTCCTCCAAAAGATTGCATCTGCATCTGCAGCTACTATCTTCTCTCAGCAAACATAATGGAGATATTAGAAAGTAATATACAGGCGTATGATCCTTTATATACATCTGTAACATTCATAGATACATACACTATAAGTAATAGACTCTACTTTAGTCTAGGCGAACTTAGAGGACACTTAGTTACATGAGCTTAAATTGCATTGTTATGAAAATGGTGGTAAAATATTCTTTCTATGACAATTATTTGCATGCTAAATATTATTTTTATATCGCAATGATGAAATCTGTTAGACATTTTTTTTTTTGGTTTATCTTAAAAAAAAACTTGAAACAAAAAAAACATAAATTAATGTTACCGGCCTCTGAAAAAGTCGTTCACGAAATACTGTCCTAAGAGTTGATCCGAGGTCTATGTGCAGACGTATCTCGAATGCTCCTAGTGGTAAAATTCATGCACTACCGGTTTCTCTTTGTCGCACACAACTTGGAGAGAACGACCAAGACTTACTCTCTCCAGAGCAAGGAGATGAAAAACAGTAGCGGGACAGGAATTTGAATAAGAGAGTAGACGTAGAAGAATATTTTTTGTGTCAAGCACAAGGAAGAAATGGAGAGTTTATATAGATCCTCAAGCCAATGCAAACTGACCGAAAATTAATGGCTTTAATCCAGCCATTATAAGGCACAAACGGACAAAAAAAATGATTTTAAACCAGTCGCTACAAAGCGAAAGAAATGGAAAAACGTGAGAGAAAAATGTGTAACGTTCGGAAATTAAATGGCAAAACGGTTCAAAAGAAATAGGAGCAAAAAGTTTTTTGGGATCTCAGTCCGAATTCGAAGAAGGAATCGAATCGGCATTCGGCGCTCGCAGATGTGGGCACGTACCCGCACCCATTACGCGTGCCGCACGTGTGTCCCACAGTCCAACCCACACAAGTGTACAAAGGAGGAAAGGAAGCAAAATAATATATACCTCACTAAGATCTAAGCCCCAACCGATGTGGAATAAAATAGGTGGGGAAGGAATTGGTTTTTGCAAGGATAAGCAACCCCACCCCCCCCCCCCCCCCCCCCCCCCCCAACAAAAAAAACAAAAAAATAAAAATAAATCCAAAACAGAGTTAACAGAGAGATAAGAGTAAAGAGTTTCTGGACATGTTTATACTATGCATAGATGAGATGGACTACAGCCTTGAATCTCACTTAGTGACTATTGTCTTTTTCTGAAGAAGTTCTTGATGGACTAAGCCTTGAATTAGACTTCTTGAATCAGAATCAGAAAATAGCACACGCTAGAGGTCCTCGGTCTATCGGGTGACGCTTTGATTAGCCATGCGCACTAAACCAAATTCATGAGAGTTGTCTGGGATCGCCCGGTCCCATAGTCGCGGCCTTCACGACCTCTCATATAGGTAAGTCCTTAAGGGTTGGTGATAGGAGTCAACCCCTCATAACACCTTGGACTTATTAAGAGTTTAGACTCATCCTAACTATATCACAGAAGAAACACTATCACCATAGGAATGGAAAATTATTATACACATGTACAACCACTTGGACATTATATTAATGAGATTTTAATCTCGGGCCAGTATTCCATAAAAGTCACATATGTCCATCTTGTTCCTACCCATTGAACCGGCTTCTTGGGATCTCCAGTCAAACTCAGTTGGGTTGCCACTGCCGGTGACTTACTTATGGGCTTAACCCCATTCCCCTTAATGATTCTAGGATCAAAGTCCAAGATAGACTATTCGTCAAGTGACCTGCAAGGTTCTTTTCTGACTTTATGTAGTCAAGAACCACATATTTTCCTAATAGGCTCTTTATAGACTTGAAGAGCAGCTGTAAGTGCCTGTTCATCTTAGCATTCACAGAATCATGCTTTAGTAGTTCTATAATAGATTTATTATCACAGTTTATAAAAATTGTAGGAACATGACTAAGAAAAACAGGTATATACATAATAAGATTTCTAAGCCATTCAGCTTCTGTGCAAGTAGTATCTAAAGCTATCATTTCGGACTCCATTATACTCCTGGTTATGATAGTTTGTTTACAAGCCCCAGGAGATTGCATCTCCTCATAAAATAAAATATATGCAGTAGTGGATTTCATATTATGTGAGTCAGTTACCCAGTTTTTATCTGAATAATCCTCTATGATATCATGGTGCCTACTATAGTGAAGTTTAAAATCTAGAGTACCCTTAAGATATCTAAATACCCTATCCAATGCAATCCAATGTGAATAGTTTGGATTGCTGGAATATTAGTTTGGATTGCTGGAATATCTACTTAGTCTTCCAATAGCAAAGGCAATATCAGGTCTAGTCCTATTGGTTATTGTAGTGCCCCGTTCCCCCTATTCGGGGAGCGCGGCTAAGAAATACTAGACGGTATCGTTCGATCGGGATAGATTGAATCAAGAACTCATCCTCGTTATGGATTTGTCTCTTCGGAATCGATTCCCATATTCAGTGGACCGTGCCCCAAGGATCGGCTTAGCGGCAGAGTCAGGAGGGACCTCTCCGCTGCATTCTTTTGTTGCCTAGTTTTCGCTGTCGCTTGTTGCTTTCGTGCCTTAAGTTGGTTTTCGGATTTGCTTGAGATTTCTTGAACGGTTTTGATGAATTTCATTGCTTTCGTTCGTAGAATTGTACTTCAATTTCGATAATGGAAAGTGAGGAAGAAGTATTGATCAGCTGTTCGTGGCAATGCAGGTGATCCGGCAGTAGGCGTCGCTCGAGCGGACTCCTAAAGCACTTCTTTTCTTCTTCCTTCCAACTACTAAAGTGAGTGGCTACCAACCCGATTAGCTAGCCCTTCTTGCTAGTCTTCACATCTAAAATCTTGTGTTCGTGCTTGCCCCGATCAAACAATACCAAGTAATAACTAAAAGACTTCAAGATAATAAAGGGAATAGACTTGGGTAAAGTTATCCTTGTCAAATGAAACTTGTGAACGGTTACTTACTTACATGCTTGCTCGTTTGGAATGTTCATCATATGCATAAAAATAAGTTAGAATATATATTTCTTCTTAAAACTGTGCTATGTATATAACTCATCTTCAATGCAATAACTCAACAGGAAGACTATGCAAAAGTAGATCTTGCCCTGTTATTGCCCTGTGCCTGATATTGCCTCAAAAAGCTAACTTAGTGTACTGCTTTGATCACGGACAACTTGTGTACAAGGTCTTAGTTCCTGCGGACGGTCGCTGGGGTACTGGCACCGATCCGATCCGGACGGAACTCACGATAGTCGCCTGCTTCGGATGGAGTGGCTTGTGGCGCCTCCTGTCCTCTGCGCCGCACGCCATTCCGTCCCGAGACTAGCCCGTCCATTATGGCAACGTGCCAGTGATCCTCTCGTATATTTAAACCTGTTGCTACTAACTTGTGTCTTCTTGGCAGGGAAGGCAAGGTAAGTATTATGCAGGTAGTTCAAGACGGGCAGGTAAATGTCACCAAGCGGTGGCAGGTTATTTCATTGATTTCCTATATCTATTTCTTGCTGTAAAATGAACTAAGGCAAGATAGAAACCCAAAAAATATGCATGCTTCATTAAAAAAATGTGTTGATTGGTATAGTTGGGTTAGCTTGCCTTCACCAGTACGTTTCGATGTACTGACCCTCGTTAAAACAGGTTCCCCGCGCTAAGGATAGCCGAGCGAGGAGCAGGAGACAAACCCCCAATCCAGTCCAGCTGTAGGCACGCCTCGACCGTGCCAACCTTTTGAAGAAGCATTTTGAAGAAGAACCTAGCCACCAAGCAAACATGCAACTTCATGGCAAAGCAGTCGTTCCGACCCAAGGTCTTATATTTTGAGTTTAGTAAAGGATGTAATGTACAGGACTGCTATCTCATTTTGTGTCAACACTTTTGTAAGCCCGTAGAGGCAATCCTTATGACTCAGTTCAAGGAGTTTGTAATAGATGTTCATATTATCAATAAAAAGAGAACTTTTCCATGCTTCAAATCTGTGTTCATTTAATCTGCGTACTCTGAATATGTGCTCGCTATGCGAAAATAAATACTGAGCCTTGTGCGGAGCGCAACCTAGGCCCGCACGGCGGTCACGCCCGGGGGACGACTATCGATTCCTCGGAATCGGGGCGTGACATGTTGGTATCAGAGCACAGCTTTAAAGTTCCTTTGACTCTTGAACTGGAAAAGTTCCTTTAATGATAAATCCCTGTGCGAACTCCTGAACTTGTTACGGCCAAAATGAGATACGTTCATACAATAAGTCCATAATACATTATGATCCTGATGTAATTTACCTTCTTTTTAAGGAACGGCACAAGCGCAACCATCGACGCTAGCACCAGGCGAGACAAGGACTCAGGAGAGCAGTTCCGGAACTTCAGGAAGCTCTCGGAGCCAATGGGGCATGTCTCGATCAGATTCGCTTCAGCAGGTGATGCAAATGTTAACGGAGCTACGACAAAGAGATGATGCCCGCCAAGCCAAGTTCGAGAGCAATCTTGAGGTATGACTCTCAGTCCAACAAAAGCAGGTAGATACCCTGCAGCAGCTCGTTCAGACCCTGGCCTCCAACCATTCCGCCGCGACTACAGCTACCCCGGTGGAGTAGCCAGCGCTTAAAGTCGAGACACCGCTAATGCCAAGGACGAGGGAAGTGACTGCCTTCACCTTTGGTAACTTCAAGAAGGTCTGCAACATGCCATTTAATGGGACTGAGGACCCGATCGTGGCCCTAGATTGGCTCGCCGAGCTTGAAGATCATTTTTCTCTCCTAGAAGTGCCGGAAGACAAGCGCGTCACCTGTGCCCAACTACAGCTTCGCCTCAATGCGCACGACTGGTGGGACGTGCATCGACGATCTCTTCAACTTGCCCATGGAGAGGAGGTGGTCGCTTGGACGACTTTTCGTGTCGCGTTTGAGGAGGAGTTTATACCCCCACCTGTACGCCGTCAGCGAGAAAATAAGTTTGTACAACTAAGGCAGGGCAGCATGACAGTTAAGCAATACTCTGCAGAATTCAACAAACTGTCCAAATTTGCTAGTGCTTATCTTTCGGATGCAGCGAGTCATGCCAGACGATTCGAGGGAGGGCTACGTCCTGGCATCCACGGGCACGTAGTCGTTCCGCAGTATCAGACGATGCGGGAAGTATTGAACCACGCCCTTTCTCTCGAACCGCAGTATCCTCACGTTGCCGTCGGTGTTGTGCAAAACCCCAATCACAAACGCCAAGGCAACGATAGAGGAAACAACGCTGCAAAGCGTCAAAATAACGGCGGTCGTCAACAAGAAAATCAGGGGCAGCATTGCACTTTCTGCAATAGGAGAGGGCACACCGAGAACGTTTGTCGCAAACGGCTTGGCACCTGCCTCAGATGCGGCGATCTTGGCCATCAGATTAGCAGCTGTCCGCTCCTTCCACCTCAACAACAACAGAATCAGACTCTGGCACCTCAGGCAAATCGAGCGGCGCCTCAGTAAGGGCGTAATCAAGCTCAGGGCCGGGTCTACACCATGACACGGGAAGAAGCTCTAGCTTCGGATACCGTCGTGTCAGGTACCTTACTTTTCAATAATATACCTGCTCGCGTTCTATTTGATTCAGGTGCAACCCATAGCTTTATTTCTACAAACTTCGCCACGGAGAACAATGTGAAAATGACTCTGTTGCATTTAGATTTAAGCGTTAGCACCCCGTTTGGTACAAAAATACCTGTCTGTTCAGCATGCCTAGGTGGTTATATCTGTATTGGGGAGAGAAAGCTGTCACTTGATGTTTTAGTTCTTGATGTATGGGACTACGATATCATTTTAGGAATGGATTGGCTCAGCGCGTGCTCGACAACTATAGAGTGTGCAGAGAAATGAGTCGTCTTTCACCTGCCTGGAGAAGCCGAGTTCTGTTACACAAGTAGTCCGACAACTGACGAGACTGGGTCCTGCATGGTAATTTCGGCAAAATCTGCTCGATGAATGTTCCACACAGGCTGCGAGGGATTCTTAGCGTCAGTTCGGGACACACGGCAGGGCTACGCAAACATCGAGTCTACTTCCGTTGAGACGGAGTTCCCCGATGTGTTTCCGAGCGAACTACCCGACATGCCGCCAGACCGAGGGATTGAATTCACTATCGATACATTTCCAAATACGCAGCCAATCTCTAAACCTTCGTACATAATGGCACCTACAGAGCTGAATGAATTAAAGCGCAAACTTCAGGAATTACTTGATCGTGGGTTCATCCGTCCGAGCGTGTCTCCTTGGGGTACGCCCGTGCTCTTCGTGAAGAAGAAGGACGGAACTCTACGCCTTTGCATAGACTACATAGAATTGAACAAAGTCACAATCAGAAACAAATATCCTCTGCCACGGATAGATGACTTATTCGATCAGCTACAAGGGGCAACAGTGTTTTCTAAGATTGATCTTCGCTCAGGTTACCACCAGCTGAAGATTAAGCCAGAAGACGTGCCCAAGACTGCTTTTCGAACCCGCTACGGCCATTACGAGTTTTCAGTGATGCCGTTTGGACTGATGAATGCACCTGCTGCATTCATGGATATGATGACCGTGTATTTAGGCCCTTCATCGATAAATTCGTGGTGGTGTTTATCGATGACATCTTAGTGTACTCGAAGACTAGGGATGAGCACGCAGGATACCTGCGGATGGTGCTGAAAACCCTTCGAGACCACAAGTTGTATGCCAAATTAAGCAAATCAGAATTTTGGCTAGACAGTATCTCCTTTTTGGGGCATATCATCTCTTCGGAAGGCATCTCAGTTGATCCGAAAAAAGTGGAAGCAATCACGCAGTGGAAACGACCGGAGTCAGCTAGCGACATCCGAAGTTTCCTTGGTCTGGCAGGGTACTACCGGAGATTTATACAAAATTTTGCTAGAATTGCTTCGCCCTTGAATCAACTCACACGGAAGGGTGCGAAGGTTACTTGGACGAACAACTGTGAAGCTTCGTTTACGGAGTTAAAGCAGCGCCTCGTCTCTGCCCCAATTCTCACTCTGCCGAACGGACCAGATAATTTTAAAATATATAGTGATACCTCAGGAAAGGGTCTGGGATGTGTCCTGATGCAACGGGACAAAGTGATAGCCTATGCGTCTAGACAGCTAAAGCCTCACGAGCAGAACTACCCAACGCATGATCTCGAACTTGCCGCAGTAGTGTTTGCATTGAAGCTGTGGCGTCACTATCTTTATGGTGTACCGTGTGAAATCTATACGGACCATAAAAGCTTGAAATACTTGTACACTCAAAAAGATTTGAATCTTCGGCAGCGGCGATGGCTTGAACTCCTAAGCGACTTCGACCTCACGATCAGATACACGCCTGGAAAGGGAAACGTAGTAGCTGACGCATTGAGTCGAGTGTTTATAGGGAGTTTGGTTATTGATGATAGGCTGCGCCGAGATCTTGAATCACTGGGCATTACACTGAAAATAAGATATAAAAAGTGGGCGCAAGTAGCTTAACTGCGCCTCGAACCTGACTTGTTACATAAAGTGAAGGCCGCTCAGAAGGATGACCCATTCCTGCAAAAGATTCATGCCCTTATCTTAGCAGGGAAGGCGTCCGACTTTGCGGTAAGCACGGACGGGATACTTCGAGTAAAGGGAAGATTGTGCATTTCGAACGACGTGGCCCTCAGACAAGAGATACTCACGGAAGCTCACTATGCTAGTTATACTTCTCATCCGGGTAGCACTAAGATATATCGGGATCTTCGTACGACGTTTTGGTGGCACGGCTTGAAACGGGATGTGGCGCAGTTTGTGTCGCATTGCATGGCTTATCAACGAGTAAAGGCCGAACACCAGAAACCAGGCGGAGAGCTTCAGAGCCTTGCTATTCCGGAGTGGAAATGGGATGATATAACGATGGATTTTATTGTTGGCTTGCCGAGGACACAACGGGGACATGATGCAGTCTGGGTTATCGTCAATCGACTCACCAAGTCAGCTCACTTTCTGCCTATCAAATCTACTTGGAGTGCCGACCGCCTGGCTCAGATATATCTCAACGAAATCGTTCGGCTTCATGGCGTGCCCGTATCTATAGTCTCCGATAGAGATGGTCGATTTATATCACGTTTCTGGGGAAGCCTGCAGTCAGCAATGGGGACGAAGTTGAAGTTCAGCTCCGTCTACCATCCACAGACCGATGGCCAAACAGAACGCGTCAACCAGATCCTCGAAGACATGCTGCGACTCTACGCCTTGGACACGAAGACTAGTTGGGACCTTCATCTACCTTTAGCCGAATTTGCTTACAACAATAGTTATCAATCAAGCATTCAAATGGCGCCGTATGAGGCGTTATACGGGCGGAAGTGTCGATCTCCTATCTGTTGGGACGAAGTTGGTGAACGGCAGATACTTGGCCCTGAGCTCGTGGAGCAGACTGTCCAGAAAATTCATTGATTCGGGACAGATTAAAGATAGCTCAAAGTCGTCAGAAGAGCTATGCGGATATAAATCGGAGACCGCTCGAGTTCCAAGTAGGCGACCGGGTATTCCTCAAGGTCTCGCCCATGCGAGGAGTCAGCAGGTTCGGGGCAAGAGGAAAGCTAAGTCCGAGATTTGTCGGTCCGTTCGAAATACTCAAGCGGGTTGCCTCAGTTGCTTATCAGATCGCACTACCACCATCCCTATCCGACGTACATAATATATTCCATGTTTCTCAACTTAGGAAATATGTGTACGATCCAAGCCACGTGGTAGACCTCGAACAACTGAGTCTCCAGGCCGACTTGACGTATGTAGAACAACCAATGCAAATCTTGGATAGAAAAGAAAAGATGCTTCGGACCCGTTCGGTTCCTCTAGTGCGCGTGCTTTGGCGGAATCACTCTGTCGAAGAGTCTACTTGGAAGCTCGAATCAGAGATGAGGGAAAGGTTCCCCTCATTATTTTCTAGTGGTAGGTTCTATTCTTAAGTTTCGGGACGAAACTTCCAATTAGTTGGGTAGGATGTAGTGCCCCGTTCCCCCTATTCGGGGAGCGCGGCTAAGAAATACTAGACAGTATCGTTCGATCGGGATAGATTGAATCAAGAACTCATCCTCGTTATGGATTTGTCTCTTCAGAATCGATTCCCATATTCAGTGGACCGTGCCCCTAGGATCGGCTTAGCGGCAGAGTCAGGAGGGACCTCTCCGCTGCATTCTTTTGTTGCCTAGTTTTCGCTGTCGCTTGTTGCTTTCGTGCCTTGAGTTGGTTTTCGGATTTGCTTGCGATTTCTTGAACGGTTTCGATGGATTTCATTGCTTTCGTTCGTAGAACTGTACCTCAATTTCGATAATAGAAAGTGAGGAAGAAGTATTGATCAGCTGTTCGTGGCAATGCAGGTGATCCGGCAGTAGGCGTTGCTCGAGCGGACTCCTAAAGCACTTCTTTTCTTCTTCCTTCCAACTACTAAAGTGAGTGGCTACCAACCCGATTAGCTAGCCCTTCTTGCTAGTCTTCACATCTAAAATCTTGTGTTCGTGCTTGCCCCGATCAAACAATACCAAGTAATAACTAAAAGACTTCAAGATAATAAAGGGAATAGACTTGGGTAAAGTTATGCTTGTCAAATAAAACTTGTGAACGGTTACTTACTTACATGCTTGCTCGTTTGGAATGTTCATCATATGCATAAAAATAAGTTAGAATGTATATTTCTTCTTAAAACTGTGCTATGTATAGAACTCATCTTCAATGCAATAACTCAACAGGAAGACTATGCAAAAGTAGATCTTGCCCTGTTATTGCCCTGTGCCTGATATTGCCTCAAAAAGCTAACTTAGTGTACTGTGTTGATCACGGACAACTTGTGCACAAGGTCTTAGTTCCTACGGACGGTCGCTGGGGCACTGGCATCGATCCGATCCGGACGAAACTCACGATAGTCGCCTGCTTCGGATGGAGTGGCTTGTGGCGCCTCCTGTCCTCTGCGCCGCACGCCATTCCGTCCCGAGACTAGCCCGTCCATTATGACAACGTGCCAGTGATCCCCTCGTATATTTAAACCTGTTGCTACTAACTTATGTCTTCTTGGCAGGGAAGGCAAGGTAAGTATTATGCAGGTAGTTCAAGACGGGCAGGTAAATGTCACCAAGCGGTGGCAGGTTATTTCATTGATTTCCTATATCTATTTCTTGCTGTAAAATAAACTAAGGCAAGATAGAAACCCACAAAATATGCATGCTTCATTAAAATAACGTGTTGATTGGTATAGTTGGGTTAGCTTGCCTTCACCAGTACATTTCGATGTACTGACCCTCGTTGAAACAGGTTCCCTGCGCTAAGGAGAGCCGAGCGAGGAGCAGGAGATAAACCCCCAATCCAGTCCAGCTGTAGGCACGCCTCGACCGTGCCAACCTTTTGAAGAAGCATTTTGAAGAAGAAGCTAGCCACCATGCAAACATGCAACTTCATGGCAAAGCAGTCGTTCTGACCCAAGGTCTTATATTTTGAGTTTAGTAAAGGATGTAATGTACATGACTGCTATCTCATTTTATGTCAACACTTTTGTAAGCCCGTAGAGGCAATCCTTATGACTCAGTTCAAGGAGTTTGTAATAGATGTTCATATTATCAATAAAAAGAGAACTTTTCCATGCTTCAAATCTGTGTTCATTTAATCTGCGTACTCTGAATATGTGCTCGCTATGCGAAAATAAATACTGAGCCTTGTGCGGAGCGCAACCTAGGCCCGCACGGCGGTCACGCCCGGGGGACGACTATCGATTCCTCAGAATCGGGGCGTGACAGTTATATACATAAGGGAATCTTTCATATGTGCATATCTATGTTGTTCCAAAGGTGAGCATTCATTCTTCTTGAAAATAATACTACTATCATAAGGAGTAAAGGCATGTTTCTTGTCAAAATACTCAAGCTATTTTAGCATTTTCTCAATCGAGTGTGCTAAGAATAGAGTATAGCCCTCTTTGCATTTTGACACTTGCATTCCTAGAATCAAATTTGCTTCACCTAGATCTTTTATATCAAACTGGCTAGATAAATAGTTCTTGGTATTATTTATCAATTCCAGTGATGAACCTAGAATAAGGATGTCATCTACATACAAGCATAAAATGACACAACTTTTGCGTGCATTTTTAGACTATATATATTTGTCATACTCATTTGGCAATAATCCATATTCAAAAATTACTTTGTCAAATTTGTTGTTCCATTACTTGGGAGCTTATTTCAGGCCATAGAGGGATTTTACTAGTCTGCAAACTTTTTTCTTGACCTTTAGCAATGAAGCCTTTAGGTTGGTCCATGTAGTTTTCTTTCTCTAGTTCTCCATTCAGAAATATTGTCTTTACATTAATTTGATGAATTAGCATATCATGAATGGATGCAAAGGCTAAGAGGGTTCTAATAGAGGTAATCTAATCTTTTTTTGGGTAAAACCTTTGGCAACTAATCTAGCCTGTTATTTCTCTATAGTACCATCGGCTCTAAGTTTCTTTTTGAAGATCCAATTACAGCCTATGGGTTTACTACCTAAAGGTAGATCTGCTAAGAACCAAGTACTATTCTCCATGATGGAGTTATACTCACTGTTAATGGCTTCTTTCCAGAAAGGGGTATTAGGAGAAGATATTGCTTCTTCATAAGTTGATGGATCACCCTCTATCAAAAAAGTAAAGAATTATTCTCCTAAATTCTTTTCAATCCTTTCTCTTTCACTCCTTCTAGGTTCTATATCTTTTTCAGGTTGTGAACTGGATATTTGAATATGAGAACTAGTGGACGGAGCAAGATAAGGGTTGGAGGAAGAGGATAAAATTCTATCCTTAAAGGGAAATATATTCTCAAAGTAAACTGCATCTCTTGCTTCTATAATGGTATTGTTAGATATTTCATTTACTTCTGAGTGAGTTACAAAAAATCTATTGGCATTGTTGTCTATGGCATATCTATGAATACAACATCTATAGTCTTAGGTCTAATTTTCCTCTTTTTAGGTTCATGAATTCCTACTTTAGCTAGACATCCCCAAACTTTGAGATAATTGATTCCAGGAGCTCTTTCTTTCCATAATTTATTGGGAGTCTTATCATTAGACTTACTAGGAATCCTATTAAGGATATAACGGGCTGATAATAGTGCTTCTCCCTGCAAATTATCGGAAGCACTGAGCTGAGGAGCATGGCGTTCACCATGTAAACCCCCTCACCCAAAATTAGGCCTACTTGGCTTAGATAACGAAACTATGGTTAGTCTGAATCCAATTAGAAATAAGACACAATATTTTATTTAATTCTACAGTATTTATATCACTTAGTGCACCTTACCGTTGCTTCGATAATTGGAGCACTACACTAGCCATTGCCTTCCTACAAGTTTCACATCCTTATCCTAGACGTACCAGTCATCTATTCTGACATTTGTGTAACTTATAATTATGTTCTCTTGTGCTACATTTTAGTCGCACGATATTCGTCGTGGACGTTTATATTTAATTTTAATTAAATACGACTTTGTATCCTTGTGAGTTCCAATCGAAATTGGAGACACAATCTTGACCCGTTTCGTGCAACCCAAATTATGATAATATTCTACTCTGAGTCTTCTATGTCCATGATACTTCTGTCCCACCTAATTTTGATCCCATGTACTACTAATTAATTCCAGAACACCTTGCGCATTAATTTTTATTAAATTGATCCAATTTCCATCTTTGTGCAATTTTCTAATTTTTGGGCACTTTTACGCAAAAGTGAATTAAGGTGTCCACACCATTGGACATGACACATGAAGAAACCTATTTTTCGTTCATGCGAATTTTTCTATAATTTTCGGAATGAGCAACGCGCAGCATCGTCCCCCATTTAATTCTAGCCTTGTATTTAAATAATGTAAATTATAGCCCTCCAAACATCCCCTTGTCAAGCCTTAGCCCATCCCAAGGAGATGTTGACCAAGCCCACTTACCTTGGTCAACCCAAACCCAAATTCTCCATGTATATAAACAACTTTTCCTCCCCTCTTCTTTATTTTTCTAAATCAGCCTAAACCTAACCATAGCCAGCCGACTCCCTGTTCATTCATCTCCTCCAACCCATCCCGTCAACGACCCGCCGGAGTTCAACACTGCACCCAAGCCGAGTCCACACTCCTCTCCTCCGTTCCCCCACCGGAGTCGCCACCTCAGCCCGCTGCACCGAGCCGCTGAACCCTGCTGCCACCCTTCCCGTTCACCTGCACACCGCCAGAGATCCGCTCGCCTAGAGTTCGACCCCGCCGACCGGAGCACACGACTCATCCCGCCGGATTCTCCTCTCCCTCATCATCTTCTTTATCTCCTCCGCCGAGCCTTCGTCCCCGACCTGCTACCCCCGCTGAAGTCGACCGAAAGAGCCACTGCTGTTCCCGCTGTCCTGATCGCCGGAAGCACCGCGGCCACCCGAACTCGCCGGAGATCGACTGTACTGATCCTCGGAGCCTGCAGAACCGTCTGAACCGACCTCCCTTCCTTCCTAACTTCTTCTCCTCTTCCCTGCTTTATCCTCTTTAACCACCACCACCATTGTCTCCGTTCCCCTCCGTCTGAACCGAGACACCACGACCACACCACCACTCTACACCAACACCACCTCCACCTCCTTCCCTCGTAGCGCCGAGTAGCTCCTCCCCGACCTCTCCACCTGATCGACCTCCACCCTTCTCCGACTCCCACCATCACTATTAACACCACCACACCACCAGCAAGCCGCCACCTGAACTCTACCTCGGCCTCCATCTCCTCCTCCCCTTCCCTATCCACCACGACGCAGCACCAACACCACCACCTCCCCCTTCCCTGAACCCGAGCCTCCTCCCTACTCGACCACCTCCTTGGCCGGACCTCCCCTGGCCGGATTTCGGCGAGCATCACCACCCCCTCATCATCATCATCAACCTATCATCATCATTATCATTATCATTATCCTCCCATCATCAACATCATCATCATCAATCATCAACACCATCACCATCATCCACATCATCGTTCTCGTCATCACCATCGTCCACATCATCATCCTCGTCATCACCATCACCCACATCATCATCCTCGTCATCACCATCATGTAATCATCATCATGATCATCACCATCATCTTCACTATGAGTATCACCATCATCATCGTCGTCGTAGTCATAATCATCACCATCATCGTAGTTATCATCTCATCATAACCCCAATCATCGTCATCATCGTCGTCATCGTCATCGTCATCGTCGTCAACCGCATCGTCGTCATCGTCGTCAACTTCATCGTCGTCACCGTCATTCCCGTGCGCGTACCCCAAGGTTCGAACCTGTCCCTCTCCTCCTTTTTATGTGTGCTTGTGTATATGTTATTAGGACATGAGTATTGCTTTATGACTGTTAGATAATATCGGACCCTGAGTCGGTGAACCCAATGACTTGTACGCGTACACATACGCGTATTAGAATTTAAGTGATATTATATATATACATATATAGATGGATGTATTATATAAGTAATTATATGCTTATGACTATATATGTATTTATATTGTACGACCCTAGAACACTATGGATTATCCCGTGTTTACCTTGACCATGTTGACCCTAAGAACATGTTAGATGACTGCCTTGTGTACATTTACGTACTGGCCTGGGCACATGTTATTTTGACTGTCTGATTGTGCGCAGTATTTGTAGACGCGACACCCGCGTAATTAGACGCACAATTGACCGTGTTAGTTGACCTGTGTCACCCCTAGCGTACCCTCCGAGTCCAGTGTATATATGGTTGTGTATGTGCTAGTGTAATGACTGATGTTGTATTATATTTTATTATATGTATATAGGATATCAGATTGTTCTGCTCGACTTCTGGAGCAGGTTATTGGTACTACGCAGTTTTTTTGCCAGGCAAGTATACCTTGCCTTGTTGTACTGTTTAAATTTAGTTATTATTTTAGTTGCATATTTATTGTTTTAGATTATATAACTGTGCGCGTCCGAGAGAGACTCGAGTGCAGTCAACGAAGGCATTGACATTAGGACTTGTGTCTGACCTAGTGTCTAGTGGTCCCACCTCAAGTTGTGGACTATAGTACAGTCTAGTTCCCATGACATAGAGGACTATAGTATTTTTTCAATATTCTTCCATCTCCATAATATCATCCTTCTCCATCTGATCACATTCCTTCCTTGAACATTCTTTGGCTTAACATAACACATTTCAATGGCCTCCCTATTCATTTTCGATCTACACTTGTCTGCCCACGAAGAGGGAGCTTCGCCAGAAGGCCGGAAAGGGTTGGCAGTCTTCTTAGGCAAACTGTCGAACACCTTAGACGCAGATTTTCCCGGAGGAGGGGTATGTGCCGTGGGGGACCGTCCAACCCCTGAAGAAAAGAGTTGGCTTATAAAGGGTGTCAACTATATGCGGTGGCTACGAGGCTATGCTGCAAGGACACAAAAAATAGTGCCATATTCGTATTATGTCTATATTCATATCAGTTACCGTATTCGTGTAACATATGTTATTATCTTGTACCTGTTTAAAAAATACATGTATCCTATATCGGTGTCCTTATCCGTGTCAAGGAGGAGGGTTTCAACTTGGAATTCATGAAGTAATAGTGAAATGTTCTGCGACAACAAGGTCTATAATAAAGAGATATCTTCTTGAAGTATTGCATTTTAAAGGTTTTTCTAATAATTTGTGGGATGAGGTAGGTTGAGAGGCTACTCAATTGTAGTCGATGGGAGACGTGGTCAGTTTGACTCCCCACCCCATTTTATTGGAGACCTAACTATAATTTATTTTGTGCAGTACCCTATTCTTATGTTGCACACACAGGATACAATTTAGACACTACACTGAATTCAGGAGTTTCATATTTAATTCTTAGGTCATATTCATATGTCAGATTTAGCAGAGTTTGTGCTAGGTTTAGCGAGTTAGTCCCACCGTACAAGGAATGTTCTCCTTCTACACTTTTATGTACATAAAACCATCTCAATGGAGTTAATGCCACTAGATTTGAGCCTCTCCCTCGATGTCATGAATATCATTGTTCATTGATGATGCTATGAACAGATGCATTATAAGTCCCACGTGGTTATTGTCGCGATGCTCATCATACGTCGCTAAGTGTCTTTAGACGCTTGGAGCGGTATTGGCGACATTTGGGTCATCCATCGTCAACCTTTCACAGGCTATTGAAGAACTAGTTCATCTTATCTGAGATAAAACCCATATCAGTATCCCTACACATTTGGGCCTTTGGATTCTAGTTACATTTGTTAGAATGTAGTAAAGGAAAAACCCTACAGTATCATTAGCCTGCTTAACTAGATCTTCAATTTAAGATTAAATTGGAAAGTTCAACTCGTCTAAAGTGGGAGAAAAACAAACATATTCAATTGTACGGGCATCTGATTAATGAATGTCGAACGTTTGAGAGCATCTTCCCATGGTGACATTGAATTTGGTGTCTACTGTGCATTAGTTTAACACTTGATGCCTAAAAGAAATATAGATTGCTAAAGGAAATGAAACTCTTCCAAATTATTTGTATATGACAATGTGCAAATGTTACTGCACCCGTCTCTTCTACATGTAGAGAGAAATCATGGGGAAAAAAAAATTGTAGAGAGAAGCTGCGCTACAATTTTTTCAACAAGGAGCTCTTCAGGAGGGCTTATTCTCGAGCCAGCAAACCGATCTCTCTTATACATAGTGCCAACGCGGAGCGGGGTACTACATTGTCTTATCGTGCAAGAGCCTTATCTTCCTCCCCCCAACTGTTCTTGATATTCAATTTTTTCCATGGGACTTCTTTCCAACTCCTTGACATAAATGTTGAGTTCAAATTCCTTCAAGTAGCTATCACTTGAAGTAGGCCCAAGCTTGGAAAGATTAGCTAGCTAGCGTCGGCTGCAGAAAGATTTTTCCTTCAGCAAGATACAGAAAATAAAAACTCTAACAACATATAGTTATCAATAGGACAAAGTGAAAAGAAGGCGCTTTTAGTAACTATAGATCAATCCAGATTAGTTTCTGTAAATTATGATCTTAGAGTACAAGATGAAAAGCTTAAAGCAACAGGTACAAAATAACTCAACTATTCTTCCTACTGCCGTTGATCTTGCTACTGATACCATAAAATGTATCACAATCCTCCAAACGTGAATATTGGTATATATAATAGTTCAAAAGTTGCTTTGTAATTAGTAGATCTTGTATAGTATAGCAAGTTTGAAAGTTTTTATTTGTGCTTCCTAGTCCTTAATCTCCAAAGACATACACATCCCAAGCTATTGAAACTACGCACAACTCTCATCCATTTTACTGCACGAGTGCATTTTAGTCTTCTCCTTGTCAGACTTCAAAGATATAAAAATAATAACATTACTTCCTGGTTTTCTTCTTTGATTAAGATTTTTAAGGACTTATAATAACATAAACAGAGAAATAATAACAAAAATGCTCTTTGATCTGGGCATTCGTTAAAATTTCATTTGACAAGTATTATTTCTCAAAACCAAACAAACAAACACACTTGATACCATCCTTTCACAAAATAAAAATACCGCAATCTTCAGTATTATCGTTTTTTCACCATTTCTTCAAACTAAGCTTGTGAGCAAGTTCTCATATATCCAGTTCTGTCATTGCTGAAATGATGATAAACCTTGACATCCCAACAAGATGTAATTGAGATTTTAAATATTTGGTTTATGATAACTAATCAAATAGTAATTAAAATTTTAATGAAAGAAACTTTTTCTTATTTCATACAGATCCATATGTATTTAAAATACGAATGACAGAAATTAGAAAGATACAATTTCACAGATAGTGCTGCAGTAGACACATTCCTATAACTGGTTGGAATGATAGATCATCTTGAATGTGGTAAAGAGAAACAAGAATTTTCAAAAAATATTATGTTAGATTACGATTTATTCTGATACACATGCACGCATTACTTGCAATTGGAATCGATGGAGAAGTTCTTACCGAGTTTCTTTCTGTCCTTTCGACAACTTGCTATTGCTATTTTCCTGTGTTTGCTTATCCTCTTTCAAGAAAGCTTCAGATATGGCGTCGGACTCCCATTTTTTCTGCCATTTTAAAGATTTCCAAGATAAACTTCAAGTTATTTGAGTGTAAATGTTTTCAAATAAGTTGTGCAGAACAGCGACTGACCTGTAGGACACTCTTCACCGATGGTAAAACTAGCATAAGATAATCAAAACAAAACACCTTCTCGATCCTTTCCTCCAATCTTTGTCTGACTGAAACACTGTTCATGTTTTGTGCTATATTTCGAAGGAACTGCAAAACTAGCAAGTTATAAGTGAGACGAGAGCTTAAACACAAACGGTTCAAAACTTGTCGCTGGAAATGCTGAAAATTACACACACCTGCAAGCTTAAATCTTTCGTCTCTTTCTCTAACGCCTTCCTTATTATGTCGTCTTCCTTCAATATATCATAATCATTTTGTGTATCGAAGTTATACTCATCATCCTTATTTCCGGAGGCCTTGATGATATCTTCTGCCCCATTAAGGACTTGATTGATAGCTTTCGTACAAACCTTACTCTCTTCCTCGGAAAGTTCAGCAAGATTCTCTTTCCATCCTTCCAGAATAGCCTTAAAGCTTTGAATGGCATGCTCTGCCTCGGCCCTTCCCTTGAGCTCATCCTCACACTTATCCTCTATTTTTTGCAAAGCATCTTGATAATTCCTCCAGTATTTGTGTAGTCCTTGAAGAACACTCAATTTCTTGGATTCCCTGGCATACTTTTTAAGTATACGATCACCTAAATCTTCTCTCTCACTGTTTGATTTGATCCAAGATATTAGAGCTTCTTCAACACTACTACCACTGTATAACCAAGAAACCACGGAGTCAGCATTAACCTTCCAAGAAGCATTACCATTGCTGCTTTCAGACTGTATAAACCATCCATCGGCATAGATAAGGATACTGGAGCTTCTACCATCAAGAATCACCCTCACATTGTAGTCAGGAGGAGCAAGAAACGCAACGTCTGGAGAAGCAAGAAAGACACCATCATCATCCGAAGGGCTTTCTTCTTCTTCTGCGTACAGCTCTATCTTACGCAAGAAGTTTCGGACATACTCGAGTTGTGGAGTCCCCAGGCAGCGAAGGCACAATGTCGAGTTCAAATCCACTCCTTTCATCTTCAGCAGGTTCCCCGACGGTAGGCCTTCCACTTCTGTCATGGCATAGGTTAAGACCGTATTGAGGTGGCTAATATGGAGGATCTTCTTCTCTATAAGAGTCTTGAAGCACGCACAGATAGATTCAAGAAGCTTGGCCCTCTCTGTGTCAGTCGACATGAGCGACACATGATCCCAATCGGTAATGGGTGTCCAGCAGCTCTCGTTGGATAAAGCGTCAGTGGCAACATCAATGGGTATCCACCGGCTTTCGTATATCTTCTTGGTCCATTCCTCATGGAAGTCTTTTCGATAGGCCCTCACGAAGACCGACAGACCTTCAGGGAGGGGTTCCAGATACCGAGTGGAGATATGCCTCCAAAGGGATCCGGAGTCCGTGAAGATGATGTTGCAGTAGCAGCAAGACCACCATTTCCAGGAGGATTCTGACACCGGCGAAGGAGAGGCATTCGAGAGGACATCAGAAACCAGCTTGTTTTCTTTAAAGGACTTCTTGATGATTTCAAGATCCACTTGTATATGATCCTTCGAGATCTCCACTGGACTAGTTTCTTTTTCAAGAAAGGAACGGACCAGTTTCTTCTTCTTCTTCAGGGGAACCATCTCGGTTTTTTTGTTTCGGGCAGGAGAATTTGAAGTTGGCAGTAATGCGATTGAGGCAATTGCTCTGTTTCATCATTTCCTTTCATCTGATATAAATATGATGGAGTTAGGTGCTTGTTGGGAACGCGGAGTCACCCAACCCGGAGTTGGACCATGAGATGGCGATATTGAACTGTGCTCATATGCCTTAAAATAAAATTTTCAATCTCAATTATCTAATACCTCATATCCAATCCGATGTGAAGCTAAATTATCAATTCCATTGTCACAACTTTTGAGCACGAGAACAATGCTCTAGTGATTACACTAGCAAAGAAGGGGGAGGAGTGGACATGAATTCAAATTCGAATTCAGGTAAAATAAAAATGGGAACGTGTGGTGGTCTTAATGCTATAATAGCCCACAAAATGGATGGTCATTAATGACTAGCAACATACGAGAAAGTAACGTATATATTGCGTAGGATCGTTTACATAGTTTAATAGAACGAGTCAATTTTTGTTCACCCACAAATACTAAGGTGTTTGTTCACCCTCTAATAGAAAATGCACACGTGACATTTTCAAAGTCAAAACCACATTGGTTGGTGAACAAAACCACTTGCAAGATGGTTTTGTTTGGATAAAGATGCCACATGTGCATTTTCTATTGGAGGGTGAACAAATACCATAGTATTTGTGGGTGAACAAAAATGGACTCTTAATAGAACCTAGTAAGTATCTTGTAGGATGCATAAATAATATAGATAGTATGGAGATATTATATAAACAAGATGTATGTAATTATGTGTTAATTGTTGGATTGTATCTCATTTCCTGATGATCGCACAAAATGTGGTAATAATAGAGTTGATAGTTTAGTTTAGTCTCACATCAGATAGAAAGTGGAATCATGAGGTGTAGATAATTGAGATTGGTTCAGGCTTTACATGAAAATTTCTTTTTAAGGCATATGGGCCCAGTCCAATTGTAAGTCCTCTCATTTTGGAATAGAGGTAATTTAGTATTTTATAAATATTTTTATTATTTTATTTAATTAAATAGGTTAAAGAATTAATTTATAGAATTCTTGTATATATAAATGACACTTTGCCATGACTTGAATATTTTGAGTAATGAACAACCTTTTTTCTTCCAACAAAATTCATATTAATAATTTTTATTGTATCTAATATAATTGGGACATGGGGATTGCATTTGTTTGATCTCCCCCATGCTCCAAAAATATTGACAAATAATTCGAATCATCGTTACCGTAAAACTACCTTCATTTGACTAGGACGTGACCCAAATCAAATCCAGACCCATGTAGGCATATAGTGCACCCAAATACCCCCATGTAGATATATATTATACTGCATGAGTGTATCCAGAAAATGATGTTATGAACCGAGAGTGTACATCGTACATACAAGATTTTCATGCAGTGATGCAGAATGAGCAGTTCACACTGCAAAGTGCTCCAGAAAAGGCATCGACTCCTCAGAATCCTCCTGCAAAAAGATACCATGATGGCGAGAAGAAGACCGATACAGATGAGAACCCTGGAAAAGTGTGCAGTTACTGCGGCCGCCAGGGTCACACTAAAGAAGTTTGTCGTTTCCTCAACAGGTTGTGCTTCAGATGTGGACAATCAGGCCATGAACTCCAAGATTGTTCGACTAGGAGGTCCGCACCGCAGAATCGAAATGATAATGCAGAACGTGGGCAGAATCAGAATTTTGCTCCAGCTTAAGCTAATAGGCAGACTGATCAAACATTAAGTGCTAGAGTGTATCAGCTGAATATTGAGCACAATACGAGTGGGCACGATGTTGGTGATTCTGATTCCTTTGATCTCTTGATGCCTTGTCTCTCAACCCCTTGATCTCTTAAGTTTTGAGGACGAAACTTCTTGTCAGTGGAGTATTATGTAATATCCCGCTTCTAGCGGTTTACTTATGGAACACTTGTTACTTTGACTCGGTTGAGAATCGAGTCTCGGAAAAACCTTAGCGCCAAATCAAACACGGACGAAATACAATGAACCCTTCAAACTGATGGAATAACTTCTATTGAAATGAGTCCAAGAGTTTTCGTTGGTTGTTTTGCTGCTTGGTTTTGTGTTGCTTTGTGTTTTGTCTTGCTTTCGATGACTTGGTTTTCATGATTCGCTTTTTTTGCTTGCGCATTCTTTTCGAATCGTAAGAGAAAAAGATCGAAAGATGCTAACCAAGTATTGTTGCAATTTCAGGACGATAACCAAGGAGTGGTCGTTGCATAAGGCTTTTCCATCCTCTCGTTGATTCATTCTGTGAGTGGTTTTGGCCCTTCGATGAATCATTTAGTCTGCACGCCTAATAAAATGATCGCTAGTATACTCAGTTTCATGCTTCTTAGTTCTATGTTAACTCACTACAAGATATGCTAAAAGAAATAAACTCCATGCAAAAATATATATAGAGTTACTGCTTACTTCAGTTAATGTTATATCCCTTACTCACCTGCTGCGCCACTAGATCGTATATTGAAACCTTTTATGGTTAGTCATGTGTCCCGTGTAAAAGAATGAAAGAGAAAAGACTAGTAGCCCACCCTGATGTTCCGGTCCTACGTGATCTAGGGGATGCGGCTATTAGATAGTGATATGCTTGTTCATGTTTGGTACATCCTAATAGTTTTTATCTGATAGATGTTGCTTGTCATGCATTGGTCTTGGATAACTTGTGCACAAGGTAATAGTCTCTCGAACGATTCTTGGGGCACTGGAAATCGGTCGGTCCGAAGGAGATTGTGAGAGCACCCAGATGTTCTGGTCCTACAGGATCTAGGGGGGTGTTGTTGTCCATCAGTGGGGTAACTCATGGGCCATCATGTAGTTAGGTCGCATGCTAGGCTTATCTTCTTGTATACCTAATACTTGATGCCAAGATTGATTCATGAGTTAGATACATATATGCAAATTATTGCTAACTTGTGTCTGCTGCAGGGATAACCGTTCGGCCATGGGTAAGAAATTATCATATGCATGGTTCAGTTTATCATTTATGTTTTTTTGCATGAATTGTTAAAAAGAAACTAGACAACTAGAAAGATCACCTAATAATTCTAGCTTCACATGTTTACTTAGTATGGATTTCTATGTGAGTTTGGCCATGATCGCTTACCAGTACATGTTGTAGTACTGACTCATGTTTATGGACAAAATCTCCAGGTTATGGTAGCGAGATTTGGCAAGCATTTTGAAGCTTTAGGAGCGCATCCCTTCAAGCGGAACCATGCTCGTGCTGCTTCTCAAGGCTTTCCTCTCCAGTGTGCAAGCTCTTCTTCTGCTAGGTATTTTGATTTTGATCCTACTACAAGGACATAATGTATAGACGTTGTGGCTAGTTTTTGGGTTTGTAAAAAGGGATGCAGCCATCTATGGCATATTTTATAATCGGCCAAGCAAGTACTTTATAATCTAATCTTCAAGTATTCAATAAAGAAAGTATTTTGTATTCCTATCAAATATGTTCAACTTTGGTTCTCTGTATTTAAATTATGTGCCTCTATATATGTATATTTTTGTCTAACTTGTGTCTTATGTAGGTAATATGCCTTGTGCAAGCACAACTTAGGCTTGCACTGTAATGCCCCACAACCGCACGGTGCATTACGCTGAGTCGGATTGAATGAGGCAATATCTGAATACATTTTGATTTATTGAATCTAGGAACAAGTATTGATTGAGTTGGTTTCATGTGCAGATCAGTAGCGGAGTTCGATGGAATTAGATATTCGTTCAGAACAATATCGGGATAGCAAGATTTGGAGCGATAATGTCGCCTTCCTTAGTCCGATAGGTCGGATGATTTGGAGAGCACGACCTAGTCGCACGGTCATACCAATTGAGTAGATCGTGCTTTGCATCAGACCACGGGTTCAAAAGATCGGCCGTATCGGCAAGGCAGGATGCTTAACGGAATTAGACTTGGTGAGTGGGCTCTGTCCCTTCTCCTTTACTCCTTCATGCCTAATAATATGGAACACACGTAATGGCTTGAACACTTGGACTGGAACTTGGAAATCACTACACTGTGGCATGCATAGATGTAAATCCCCTGAATTTTCAAAATTTTAAAAACTGGATTTTTCACAATTTTCTGGAATTTTCTGGGATTTTTCTGTAAATTAAAAACAGGGTTTTAATTATTCAATAATTTTTAATTGATATTAAATAGTATTAAAATATTATGAAAATAATATTTTTGGATGTAAAATGAAAAATTGGACTTAGGGCAATTTTTCTGAAATTTATCGGACCCCAGACCTATTTTTAAATGCCTAAAAACTAATTATTTATTTAATTAATTAATTATTAATTAATTTACTGTTTTTAATTATTCTTATTATTATTATAAAAATTTTATTATTTTTATTTTCGGCCCGCGGCCCGTTGGGCCGGCCCGGCCCAGCCCAACCCGGCCCAGCCCCCTGCCTAGCGGGTCGGGTCGGATCCAGCAGACCCGACCCGGACCCGCCACCCGCCCGCACCCTCTCTCCTCCCACGTCGCTCCCCTCCCCGCGTCGCGCGCCGCGTCCAGCGCCGCTCCGCCCGCCTCGCGCCGCGCTGGCCGGCCACGCCCCCACGACCCAGCCACCTGGCCGCCTCACCCGGCCACCCCCCCAGCTCACCACCCTATATAAACCCTCCCCATCCCTTGCCGTCGACTCCCCCGACCACCACGCTCCACCGAACCCCTCCGCCGTCGTCGCCGCCGCCCTGAGACGCCACCGCCCGGACCGCGCCACCCGCCATCCCTCTTCTCCTCCTCCTCCGCCGGCGGCAACAGCAGCGAGCACAGCAGCGGCCGTAGCAGCTCGAGCCGAGCCGCCTCCGGCCACCGCAGCGCCGACGAGCCAGGCCACCGCCTCGCCGCGCTGCGCCGGTCCCCTCCGCCTCCGCCTGGCCACAGAGCCGCCACCCTCCGCCGGAGCTCGGCCGCGTGCCCAAACCCTAACCCTAATTTGGTTCCCGTGTCCGACACGAGTCGGACACGTGTCGGACACGGTTCGACCCCGGTTTCCGGGTCCCCTTCAGGTGCGTGTATCTTTTTGCTCGTAGCTCCATTTTCGATTCCGCAAATTGCGTTGCGAAGCCTGTATGACCTTCTCGGTGTCCGGATAAACTGTTCGGGGCATCGCGTCCTGTGGTGATCGTACACCGCGATCCAAAAACAGGAAAAAATCAGACCCTGTTTCACCCCGTAACTAAGTACGCCCCGCCAAACGGGACGACTTGGTCGCGTGCGGTCTTCACAAACACGAGCGCCTCGTCGATACGGACGTGTGGGATTTCTCAGAAGCTGATTCGGGTGTGCTTGCACACCGGAATCAACGCGTATCCGCGGACATCGTCCCGTATCCGTACTTTCTGCAATTCACCCTAACTTTGTGTACACACGTCGGATCGAGACGAAACTTGCGCCATCGGACTCGTAGCGATACGCTGGTCCTGTGGGTCAAGTTTGGTTCGATTCTGAGAACGTTGACGAAATCGCGTGTCGTGGGCCCCACAGGCCCCGCTCGACGGGCGATTTTGTGATCGGCTCATCGGAATTCAATTCTGAAAGTTCCGTTGGGTTCGTATCAGCGTTTCTGACCTGTTGACACTGAGTTTGGTGAATTTGGAGACCGTTGACCCGGACGCATTTTTCGGTGCAAAGCGGGCCCACCGGTGGACCCCGTTTTGGCCCGAAACTGTCGTTTCTGCCCTTGTCTCCAAATTGGACCCAAGGACAGGCGTTTCTAGCTGATTGATATTTTCTGGATCTGATGCTGATATTTGTTTCAGCAACCGGAGTACCGCCTACAATTCTCGCCGAAGTCAGAACCGCGAACATAGCCGGAACCACAGGTAAGTGTACCTTGCCAAACTCTGCAGCTTGCTACTTATTTTTCTTGACTTGTTTATACATTAGTGGGCAAGTAAAGCTTGCCAAATCTCAGTAATTCTTGACATAGTAGCTTACTTAATTTTATTAAATGTAACTTGTTCCAAACTGCTTAACCTAGGAAACGGGTGACGTGCTTAGTGTCCGATCATAGTCGGGTGCCAACTCCGTACGCGAAGTTGTGTAACGTCACATAGGCATGGTTATCGAGACCCGATAATGCTCGTACTTGTCTTATCAAGTACTCCAGAACCCAGGACACTTGACACTATCATGGACAGAATCTTCTTGAGATATTCACGATGATTCTGCATAGGATACAGGTATGACATGGACAGTTTATTCCTAGACATTATATGACTGTTGCATTAGTTATGATCTTGCGTGTCATGGACATGAGACGTGAATTACATTGGGTGGGGAGAGACACACAGGCTACAGGTTGATTTTATATTATGCCGGCGTCGTAGTCTCCCATTGAGCTAGACAACTACATGATATCACTGCTACCGGCTCCCCGACACAGAGCTTGTAGTAGTTTCAGCCTGAGTTCTCGTGCTGCTCTCATGTTGCATATCACTTAGCTGGTTACATAGTTTACCCTATTGCTTATTTAATTCCTGCACTGCATCTATTTTGGCTTGTATTTTCTGTACCTTGTTATGCCCCCTGAGGACCTGGAATGGACTATGTCCCCAGGTATAGCAGGAGAGATCCATCCAGAGCTACACCATATAGGAGCACTTCCAGGAGCTGTACCAGGACCCGAGGACGAGATCGTACCAGAGGACTTCTCCTGAGCATTGGCCGTATGTAGTCAGTTATTTCTATTTCAGTTGATTATTTCCTGTCTATTTGCATTGTTGTGCCAGACATACTCTCGGATTGTTTCCCGAGGAATTTATTGAGATTTGACAGTTATTTCTAATTACATTACTCTGTCTATTAATCTGTGATATCTGTTGTGGATGAGATTAGAATAACCTGAGACTTGTAACAAATGCTCTATTTTCTGTTGACTACAGCTTAAGCATGCCCTGATGGATCCATTAAATTGGGTAGTCCATCGGTGCGTGCTGCTGGCCATTGCTCACGTGCTCAGTCCCTCGGCATTTTGGGACTGGGGCGTGACATGGTTTTTGTGGTGGCCCATGCAGGTCTACGACTAATTTGTTCGGTTTCAACTCAGGGACCGAACAGGCCTGCAATAAAGATAGGATAAGTTTTAGGATCTCATCCACTTGCTTGAAAACGTTCTTGGTATCCATATCGACTTCGAATTAATTCCTTGACTTGCATCCTGCCTTGATTCCTGTGCGCCTCTTATTGTTTATTTTGGTTGCAGGGTTATGGATTCACGAGCAAACGACGAGACTCCCATAAAATCACCGCGGGACGCTGTGATAACCAACGAAGTTGAAGTAACACTAGTGGATGGAGGACAATCAGCTCAGCAACATGCCTCGAGAGTCCAGCACGATGATATTCCACCAACGACGCCAGTTACTCCATCAATGCCCATAATTCCACCAGGGCAGGCCATGGACGGACAGCAGATGGTTCAAATGGTCTGTGCAATAATGCAAGCACAACAAGAGGCTTTCAGTCGCAGCCTAGTAACCGCACTAGAGCAGGCAGATCTACCAGCACGAAGGCCAACGACGGGCTCTATTTCTGATTTTCGCCAGCTGAAGCCTCGTACATTCTCAGGCAAAGAAGAGCCCACTGAAGTTCATGAGTGGCTCACCAACACTCAACATCAATTAGAAGCAGCTGAGCTTCCAAAGGAACGTTGGATGACTGCCGTCAGAATGCAGTTGACGGACAATGCACATCACTGGTGGCTATCTGAGGAAGCACGGCTCAGACCAGACCGAGTCACTTGGGAAGAGTTCTCTAGACTCTTTCAGGAGATGTACATTCCAGCTATCGCCCGATCAGAACTTCGGGACAAGTTCAATCGCCTCACCCAGGATTCTAAGACGGTGGAAGAGTACAACGCTGAGTTCATTCGTCTAAGTCGCTTCGCTCCAACGTTGATCCCGACAGAAGAAGAGAAGGCCGAGAAATTCTTCGACGGACTAAACATTGAGCTACAGAAACTAATTGGATCCGTTGCACCTACTTCGTACTCGGACGTCCTTGCTGCAGCACGACGCATTGAGCGCGTCATCAGGAGAGAAACAAGTCTGAAGCGGCCATCTGTGTCAGCACCAGCCGGAGCACCACAAGAAGAAGTTGCAAAAAGACCTCACGTACACCAGCCACCAGAAGCATCTCGACAGACAATACCTGGTTGCCCATATTGTCACCGGCGAGGTCATATAGAAAGCAAGTGCAGACGGAAAATGAGATTATGTTTGGCTTGCGGATCCAGTCAGCATTTACTGAGGGAATGCCCTGAGCGTCGAGACAGAGCACCGAAGGGTAACCAGCAAGCGTTACCAGTACCGCGGTCAGCCTCTCCAGCATTGGAAGTACCGCAAACGGAAGTTCAAGGAGTCCTACCACCAGCTTCAGCAGGGTATCAGCCGAGGCCACCCTTGATACCCCAGGAACTACTCTTCCAGCAGGCTCAACAACAGAAGAATCGACTGCAAGGACGAGGACAAGCCTACGCGATGACTGTGCAGGAAGCCGATGCGAGTAAGTGATTTATAGTTATCCGTTTTTAGTCTTGTGTAGCTCGTGCCTCTTGGTTCGTGACCTCAGCCCCAACCTAGTAATTTGCAACTTGTTAATAACAACTGGTTTTCCTAAAAGTTGTAGATTTCTTGCTGTAACTAGATTTTCCTGGAAAGTGTAAACTTTCAATTTTAGGGAAATGGTATTTTCCTGAAGTCTCTTGTGATGTGCTTTCAAACGATACCTGCGACCGTGTCATCTCTGCTGACCGGTTATTCTTTGATTGCGAGGACGCAATCCTCTTAAGGGGGGTAGATTGTAAACCCCCTGAATTTTCAAAATTTTAAAAACTGGATTTTTCACAATTTTCTGGAATTTTCTGGGATTTTTCTGTAAATTAAAAACAGGGTTTTAATTATTCAATGATTTTTAATTGATATTAAACAGTATTAAAATATTATGAAAATAATATTTTTGGATGTAAAATGAAAAACTGGACTTAGGACAATTTTTCTGGAATTTATCGGACCCCAGACCTATTTTTAAATACCTAAAAACTATTTATTTATTTAATTAATTAATTATTAATTAATTTACTGTTTTTAATTATTCTTATTATTATTATAAAATTTTTATTATTTTTATTTTCGGCCCGCGGCCCGTTGGGCCGGCCCGGCCCAGCCCAACCCGGCCCAGCCCCCTGCCTAGCGGGTCGGGTCGGATCCAGCAGACCCGACCCGGACCCGCCACCCGCCCGCACCCTCTCTCCTCCCACGTCGCTCCCCTCCCCGCGTCGCGCGCCGCGTCCGGCGCCGCTCCGCCCGCCTCGCGCCGCGCTGGCCGGCCACGCCCCCACGACCCAGCCACCTGGCCGCCTCACCCGGCCACCCCCCCCAGCTCACCACCCTATATAAACCCTCCCCATCCCTTGCCGTCGACTCCCCCGACCACCACGCTCCACCGAACCCCTCCGCCGTCGTCGCCGCCGCCCTGAGACGCCACCGCCCGGACCGTGCCACCCGCCATCCCTCTTCTCCTCCTCCTCCGCCGGCGGCAACAGCAGCGAGCACAGCAGCGGCCGCAGCAGCTCGAGCCGAGCCGCCTCCGGCCACCGCAGCGCCGACGAGCCCGGCCACCGCCTCGCCGCGCTGCGCCGGTCCCCTCCGCCTCCGCCTGGCCACAGAGCCGCCGCCCTCCGCCGGAGCTCGGCCGCGTGCCCAAACCCTAACCCTAATTTGGTTCCCGTGTCCGACACGAGTCGGACACGGTTCGACCCCGGTTTTCGGGTCCCCTTCAGGTGCGTGTATTTTTTTGCTCGTAGCTCCGTTTTCGATTCCGCAAATTGCGTTGCGAAGCCTGTATGACCCTCTCGGTGTCCGGACAAACTGTTCGGGGCATCGCGTCCTGTGGTGATCGCACACCGCGATCCAAAAACAGGAAAAAACCAGACCCTGTTTCACCCCGGAACTAAGTACGCCCCGCCAAACGGGACGACTTGGTCGCATGCGGTCTTCACAGACACGAGCGCCTCGTCGATACGGACGTATGGGATTTCGCAGAAGCTGATTCGGGTGTGCGTGCACACCGGAATCAACGCGTATCCGCGGACATCGTCCCGTATCCGTACTTTCTGCAATTCACCCTAACTTTGTGTACACACGTCGGATCGAGACGAAACTTGCGCCATCAGACTCGTAGCGATCCGCTGGTCCTGTGGGTCAAGTTTGGTTCGATTCTGAGAACGTTGACGAAATCGCGTGTCGTGGGCCCCACAGGCCCCGCTCGACGGGCGATTTTGTGATCGGCTCATCGGAATTCAATTCTGAAAGTTCCGTTGGGTTCGTATCAGCGTTTCTGACCTGTTGACACTGAGTTTGGTGAATTTGGAGACCGTTGACCCGGACGCGTTTTTCGGTGCAAAGCGGGCCCACTGGTGGACCCCGTTTTGGCCCGAAACTGCCGTTTCTGCCCTTGTCTCCAAATTGGACCCAAGGACAGGCGTTTCTAGCTGATTGATATTTTCTGGATCTGATGCTGATATTTGTTTCAGCAACCGGAGTACCGCCTACAATTTCCGCCGAAGTCAGAACCGCGAACATAGCCGGAACCACAGGCAAGTGTACCTTGCCAAACTCTGCAGCTTGCTACTTATTTTCCTTGACTTGTTTATACATTAGTGGGCAAGTAAAGCTTGCCAAATCTCAGTAATTCTTGACATAGTAGCTTACTTGATTTCATTAAATGTAACTTGTTCCAAACTGCTTAACCTAGGAAACGGGTGACGTGCTTAGTGTCCGATCATAGTCGGGTGCCAACTCCGTACGCGGAGTTGTGTAGCGTCACATAGGCATGGTTATCGAGACCCGATAATGCTCGTACTTGTCTTATCAAGTACTCCAGAACCCAGGACACTTGACACTATCATGGACAGAATCTTCTTGAGATATTCACGATGATTCTGCATAGGATACAGGTATGACATGGACAGTTTATTCCTAGACATTATATGACTGCTGCATTAGTTATGATCTTGCGTGTCATGGACATGAGACATGGATTACATTGGGTGGGGAGAGACACACAGGCTACAGGTTGATTTTATTTTATGCCGGCGTCGTAGTCTCCCATTGAGCTAGACAACTACATGATATCACTGCTACCGGCTCCCCGACACAGAGCTTGTAGTAGTTTCAGCCTGAGTTCTCGTGCTGCTCTCATGTTGCATATCACTTAGCTGGTTACATAGTTTACCCTATTGCTTATTTAATTCCTGTACTGCATTTATTTTGGCTTGTATTTTCTGTACCTTGTTATGTCCCCTGAGGACCTGGAATGGACTATGTCCCCAGGTATAGCAGGAGAGATCCATCCAGAGCTACACCGTACAGGAGCACTTCCAGGAGCTGTACCAGGACCCGAGGACGAGATCGTACCAGAGGACTTCTCCTGAGCATTGGCCGTATGTAGTCAGTTATTTCTATTTCAGTTAATTATTTCCTGTCTATTTGCATTGTTGTACCAGACATACTCTCGGATTATTTCCCGAGGAATTTATTGAGATTTGACAGTTATTTCTAATTATATTACTCTGTCTATTAATCTGTGATATCTGTTGTGGATGAGATTAGAATAACCTGAGACTTGTAACAAATGCTCTATTTCCTGTTGACTACAGCTTAAGCATGCCCTGATGGATCCATTAAATTGGGTAGTCCATCGGTGCGTGCTGCTGGCCATTGCTCACGTGCTCAGTCCCTCGGCATTTTGGGACTGGGGCGTGACAATAGAGTCTGTGTAGTTTGGTTGGATATAGATTATGGCTTGTGTTGGTTTTGCGTTTAGGCAGTTGGAGCTTGAGTGGATCATCTTGGTTGGAACATCGAGGCACTTCGGGCAGGCGAGCGAATGTGCATCCGTGTACGAGTATCAGTTGGGTGCTTTATCATACAAAGTGTACAGTTGTGGTTTAAAATCGGATAACTGTATCGGTGAGGGAATGGAGGGAATTGGAAGTGAAAAATTATAGATCTAAGAATTTGAGAATTTGTGAAATAAAATAAAATAAAAGAGCACTCTCTCCCCTCCTACTAGGGCCGGCCTTGTACCCCTCACCCAAGCTATGTAAAATATTCAAAACACCCCTTGGGGCCTATTATGAAGAAATTAAATAGGAAGGGAAGGTTCTAGTCTAATGGTTTCACTAATTAATCTAACCTCATAATCCATGGGACTAATTCATGGGCTCAAACTAAACTCATCCAAAATGTTGGTTCATGCATTCTAATAAATGGGTTAGGTCCACTACACAAGTCTAAGACAAAACTACAACTAGCAATAAATAAATAATACAATAATTAAATAAATCATGCATGCACATTTTTAAATATAAATTATCCTAAAATAAATTACCCATTGTCAATTACCAAACGACCCTTGAATAAAAAATTAGGATGACACCTTGGCCATTCGGGTTGACTGCAGTGCCGGTGGTAGCGATATTCTTCAAAACATGTATTGGTTAGTAAATAGGTTTATGATAACCCTAATTAGTTAATTATAGCAAGCCATAGACATGTTTGGCCGTGATATGAATGTAGGGGAACTCATCTTGTTGGAATCTTAATCCTTTACTTATCTTCGATTGAACTTCACATGAACCTGCACCTTTTCATTTTCCTTGAATTGAAAACTTGCTTGACATGATTGTTCCATTTTTGTCCCTTATTGTTTGCCTTGTGTCCTTATCATTCAGGGATACCCCACTTGCTTCTTCTTTTGAACGTTCCATTACACATCTAGCAGGTCCAGTAATAGGCCAGGATCAGGCCCCACCATTGAACCAAGGGAAAGCGTCAGTAGATCTCCATTAGTAGGCTCTGCCAGTCACTCAAGTCCAATCAGCACAGTTAGTTATACCAATCTTATCGGGACGACCAGTCCAGTCCGCTCCACCGTTTATACCAGCTCAGCCAACCCAGCTAGTCCAGTCAACCCAAACAATACTGTCACTACCACATTCTGAAAACAGGGGTATTTTTGACTTTTTATAATTATTAGTATTGTGGTAGGTATATTAAATGATTTCATTATAGGTGTATTTAAATTAAATAAATTCGTGAGATGGGTAATTAAATATATTATTATATTTACAGTGTTCATTAATGTTTGAGCTGGTAGACTTGACCTAGAAGCCCACTAGATGAACGCCTGTCCGAATTATAGGATTTTGTATTAAATTTGTATTATTAGAATTTGAATTATTGGAGGCCGTAATTAATTACCGTAATTTAATTAATTGTTGCGCCCTGCCTTTGCTTCGATATTTGGAGCGCTACCCTAGCTTTTGCCTTCCAACAAATTTCACAACCTTGTCCTAGACGTGCCTGCCTTCCATTCTGATATTTTTGCAACTCATAATTATGATCTCTTGAGCTTCATTTTACCCGCACAATATTCGTCGCGGACGTCTATTTAATTTTTGAATAAATTTCAACTTTGTATCGTTGTGCGTTCCAATCGAAATTGGAGGCAATCTTGACCTATTTTTCGTGCGGCCCAAATTAGGATAATATTCTGTTCTGAGTCTTCTTCATTAATGATATTGATGACCCGACCTAATTTTGGCCCCATGTATTCCTAATTAATTTTAGAACGCCAAGTGTATCTAATTTTAATTAATTAAATTCAGAAACTCATTTCTGTGTAATTTTCCATTTATTGGGGACTTAATTACAAAATTGCAATAATGTGTCACCATCCTATTGGTTTAACCCAAATGAAGGAAACCAACCCCCTTCTTTGACTAGTCAATAACACACCCTCTCTCCTCCTTTCTTTTGTTGCATTTTTCTCCATATTGAATCTGGGCCTTCCATTTTAAATGGAGCCATCCCCACCACACAACCCCTTAAATGTTCCCTCAACCCCTTTACCAAGGCAACCCCATCCCTAGGTTTAGCCAGCCCTAATTTCTACGGAGTCACCATCATCTCCTCCCATATACAAGCCATCACCCTCTCCATATTATTTTTTCTTCACAAATACCTACACCAACACCCTAACTTTCCTCCACTGTTCACGAACTCTCCGGCCCAGCTCCGGTAGCCGACCTGCCTCCGGCGAGCTACCGTTGCTCTTCTTCTCCGGCTGTGCTGCACCGGCTCGTTCCTGCCCCGCGGCTCACCTCAGCCAAGCTCATCCCTCCGGCTGCTACACGAGTGCACCGCCACTCCCCGGCCACGACACCTCTACCTCCACCTCACACGACTCAGCTCCGATGGAATCCTATCATCCAGCGTCGAGCCCGTAGTCCGGCGAGCTGCCACCCCGACCATCACCCGATGCTGCAACTACCCGACTTCACTCCCCGGAGCCCGGCTGCATCTCCTCCGTCGAACGAACAGCCACCCCGGCCTGCCTCTCCGGTCGCTCCCCATCAGCCCGGCCACGCAGCTCGACTCTGCCTCACTCGAGCTGCATCCACCCGGCGGCCAACCCGACGGCACCCGACTCCCTGCACCCTCCTCACCGGCTCCTTCTCGTCACTGACTCCGGCGAGCCAGGCCTCCGACGAGCCACCCCAATATAAGCTTCCCTCTTTCCCTCTTTCATCTGATTTCATTGTGTTTTAATGTATAGTGTTAGTTAAGTTACATAACAGTTTTAGTTTTAGTTTAGTTATTTATTATGTATAAAGTTTAGTTATGTAATATATATATAAGGATTTTTGGTTATATAAAAATATAATAAGTTTGGGTTTATAATATTAATTAAGTAATGGTTTCAACTTTAAGCTTAGTTTAAAATTAGTTTATTTAGGCTGGTAATCGATTTACTATAGATATAAATATATATTGGCTTTTACATAAATTCTATTTTTTTTTTTTGTAAATAAACTTTTAACTATAATTATGTTCGAAAGAAATTTTTTAACAATTATTGTTCAAAGTGATTTCGAAATGATTTTCATAAACTAAGGTGTTTACCTTAATAACAAACAATCAACCCTTTTCTCTTATTAGCTAAACTTGTTAATCTTGATCTTAGCTAATCTCTGTATGTTTTCTCTATGTATTACGGACCTGGTATCCTTATCTGATTATCGTGTCGAACTCTGATCTTGGACTTCTTTATATAGTTTCTAGCTATTTGGACTGCTCCGGACTTATTGGAACTAATTATTACTTTATTTGGGATCACCTTGAGAAGTGTGGCATTATATTTATGCCGTGTCGATACGTCCATGCTTTGCACGTCGACTTCAACCAATCTGAGGCGAGTACATTCTCTGATTAGCTTCTTGTTTATGATATCCCCTATGTTTATTGTATCTAGTGTAAATATCCATGCTCTTGACACGATGGTTACACGGATTGGTATATACGGATCTCGTCATGAGATGTTATTCCTTGTTCATGGTGTAGCTTGTACAAGTCTTGTTTCATTGTTATCTTGTACATGTACAGACACTGATTTTTAGGGAGATTTGCTACCTCCCTAGGGAATCCCGTGCCATAGCGTACCATGGTTGGATCTACTATACCAGTCGGGGGTGGGGAGTATTTTAGTATAGATATGTGATCATACCCAACTCTACATGCATCATAGCTCATCCCACATCTCACGTCGGGTACGGCCTGACCATTTACATGCTTCATAGCTGTTACGTATGATTAGCCTGACCTCTACATGCATCATAGCTAACCAACGGTTAGCCTGACCTTACATGAATCATAGCTAATCACATGTAACCAGCCTGATCAAGTTCCCAAGCCGATCACATGTTTAAGATAGTACTCACACACTTAGTCTTAGTATTCTTGCTCATTGACATATTATTTCCTTTCCTGCATTTATTTCCAGTATTTCCTTTATTGTACATTTCCCGTACATATACATGCATCTTGTATATTTCTATCTATATACTGCTACATAGTTTATATCATTGATATAGAACTGCTATTTAGAAATGTACTTTGCTCCTTCCTGACTGGAAAATATTTTCCAGACTATGCCTAGAGGACTGGTATCCGATACTTGTGGACCACTGGGTGAGTAGCTGCAGTCTTGGATTTAGTAGTTCAGTCGTGATTCCGGAAGGTCTAGCCGGAATCACCAGATATCTAGTTAGTTTTCTTCAGTAGTTTTTGGTACCGGATTTGTCTTCGGCTTTTTGTTGAGACTTGGATTTATTGTTGAGTTAGATTTAATCGCATTAGACTTGTGTTGTATTTTATTTTATTTCTTCGATTTCTTATCGTGCTGTAGTCATGTGATTGAGTATGTTGTTCTTTTATATTGTTATCCGTGTCTCTTTATGGAGTTGGATACTAGTGTAAGATTGTTTAGATAGTACTTGACCTAGACAGTGTTCTACCGCCGATGCTACGGCGTAGGCTGGACGTACCCGCACACTCGTGCCCCTAAAATGGGTGCGGGTCGTGACACATTTTAGTGGTGGCCCATGCAGGTCAGACTTCGCGAGTTGTGCGATGTCTTGGTAGTGCGACGTCATAGTTGTACTACTGCGTGCCTGCTATAGAATATAGGACATATGATACTTGGATGAGAGAGGATACTCAATCACAAATTCTTGAGAGATTCCTGGGACGACCCCTTGAGAATCTTATTATAACTTCTAATTTTAAATCCTTCGCCTTGTTTTCGTCCGTCCTCACTCGTTGATATTGAGTTTAATTCCTGTTGATCAGTTATTAAATTAGGATCTTGGTTTCATTGTAGAGTTGATTTCATGCCGAGATGAATTTTACGGACGAAATTTTACGATATCATCTGATGACATATATTGATGAGAACAGTGAGAAAGGTGAAACGTCTACTTTGGTTATGGAACCTAGAGTTTATCGCCGCCGTACCGATTGGCGTGGCGAAGATTCTAGATGACATGATTATAGGGTTGCGTACTTAAGTTACGGAACCTGTCGTTTATCGCACCTATGCTTACTGGCATGGCGAGGATTCTCAGCGTCATGATTTCTGACCGACATGTATGATTATCAGGTTGTGTCTTAAAATTTGTTCTTAAAGTATCATCTCAACACTTATCTATTTCTGTTATACAAGACTTTTTCCATCGTTTCTTTTGTTGCTAGCAGTAGAAACACCTTCAGTCCTCAATCTAGTCTTTTTGAGCTCCTATTCTTTGAGGATTCCTTGTTAAGTATGATAATTAATGACTTATAATTATGGTTGTGTCTCGAGTATTAGTATTGACTGAGTGTTGCTAGTGAGTTATAAGTGTTTCCTAGTTGGACATGTGAGCAGTAGGCGTTAACCTAGAGTTAACCCATAGCATAGTACCTTGTAACAATGGTTCTAGGATAAGTGTCATTATAGTAATGTGAGTAAAGGAGAGTATAGAGTATCAGTGATAGTTCCTAGAGTTAGTATCAGAGCCAACATACCCGTCCTGGATAATCATGATTATGCAATTGGATGATCTACGTGAACAATTAAGTATCCAGGAATTGTGTTAAGGATTAATGGAGCATGATGTTCTATTTGATGATTGATATCGGAAGTGTTAAAGGTAAGGAAATATATACGCATAAAGAGCTATAATGAGGTGTCATGAGTAGAGAAATATCGAAATTGGTAAGGAAAATGGTGAAGCGTATCACAGATTAGTTTAACAGGCTTTAAAAGATTAAAGGGAAATACCTATACAACAATCGAGATGAGGAACCATATACTTGCCCATGGGAGTAAAGAAATATGAGTGTTATAGAAGGTACAGATAATCATGAGTTCTAATGAGCTTGATGAGATGATCCATTAATGAAGCTAGTGATATAATACCAAGAGTGCTAATGGTTCTATATCGAGGATTAGTCGAGAATGACGCTAATAATAGTAAGCACTCTATGTGATGATAATTGGATGATATACCAGTTAATATAGATTGAAAATTATGGAAGAAAATACATATGATGATAACTTTGATCATTGGAGGTAATAGTGCAAGTGATTCGGGCAGTACAATTTTAGTACACAGTTGTAGACAATAGATGTCTTGAGTGCACCTCGAGTATTAGAGACCGTGAGCACTTATATGTATATTTGTGGATTTATAAATTAAAGAGTGGAAATAAATTTTAATTTTGAGAATTATTGAGGAGTTGAGATTTATGTCATTAAATTTTTGAGGGTTCAAATTTTGATTCAATAAACATGGTCAAGGCTATAAAGATTTCAGGAGCGATAAAAATTTGATTTCGATATTGAGTATTTGACTATTGAGGACATATAGGCATTTATTTTAAATTTGTTCGAGAAGTTAAACCTTGACGATTATTTTGAGGATTCATTTCATGGTGGATGAGAAATATATATATTAATATATGAGTAGATGATATACATGTGTAAGGATCTGATGACTTGAGCATGATTGAGATGGCACCACCGACTGACTTGGGTGTCCATCTAGAGTTGTATTGGAGAGAGCAGTACTTAGTATGGTGTGTTACACTTGGTGTGCTCTTGAGTGATAAGAACAAATAGTATGGACAATTGTAGGAACAAGAACTAGCATAGGGTGTACTTATAGTAGAACAGAGCTACCTAAAGAGATAGAGGTATCAAACTTTACATGCATCATTTGACCTATGATTGTGTTGGAGGTTCTTGGTATCAGATTTTGGTATTAATAGACAAGTATGTGCAATATGGATATATTCATGGATCTTGTGGATTAATGATTAGTTGATATGGGTACCAGTGTACAGGAATAGGAATTAGTTAGTGAATGTGCTAGAGTTAAGTGTTTGTTAGAGATAGGAGATACTACAAGTAATATGTTAGCAGATCCTTTCTTTTCTTTTCTAATGTTCCTTTTTCCGTCTTTTGATTGATTGATTTCCCTAGTACCGTAGTTCGTATGCATGATTTTCTTGTTAGAATAAAGTTGGTAGTACACCTTGACAGAGCCTGCAATACCATGACAAAAGATACATGACCTATATATTTTCTTAGATTGCATGGCTGTAGGTAAAATTTTCTTAAACCATGATCATTGGGGTTTTGACCATAGCAAAGATCTATGACAAGGTTATGACTTGACAAAAAGGGGCAAGATGATTAAATTTGTGGATAAGCATTAATTTAAATAAAGAATTAAGGGGTTAATATAACAGAATTGATGGATCATTGATTTTACGAAGATCGAGGTATAATTGAAATTCGAGGATAAATATTAACTTAAATAGAGAGTTAAGAAATTTACATGGCAAAATTGAGGATTTATTAATTTTAGGAAGGTTTTGATATGATTGAATTGGTTATTAAAATTTAAGAAAATTAGGGAAATTATCATTATATCTATTTGATTGTAAGATAGGAATTTGAAATTTTATATTATGAATGTTGCATTTGAAGATTCCGTAAGTATCGCATCGTTGAGTATTTTGAAGAAAAAAGGAAATCAGGAAATAAAATCGTTAATGGAATAGTGTCGAATTCAATTCTCGGGATAAGGATTTAGATTTTGAATATGCATCGATTGGATTTAAATTGAGGAGTAAAAATCATTAATGGATTGGTGTTAAATTCAAACTTTTCGGATGACATTTCAAATTTTATGAATATAGTTGATTAATTAAATTGAAGGGTTGGATTTATAGATTGTGTTTTAGATGGGAGTCTTAATGTGTATTAAGTGAACTAGAGGATTGGATGTCAAAATCCGAGTATTTAATTTCTTAAATTTAAATTCAGAGGAAATTGTGAGGAAATGGAAACTGATTTTTATTTTCGAGGATATTGCAAGAATACAGTAATTTCAGAATTTTTTTGAGATTGTGAAATGGCAAGGTGGATTACTACCTGACTTTGTGGTTGATGAATTTAACTATTGATGGAAAATAAAATAATGTATAAACACTACTATGAGGACTTTAAATTTCGAGGACAAAATTCTTTTAAGGAGGGTAGACTTGTCATTACCACATTATGAAAAAAGGGGTATTTTCGACTTTTTATAATTATTAGTATTGTGGTAGGTATATTAAATGATTTCATTATAGGTGTATTTAAATTAAATAAATTCGTGAGATGGGTAATTAAATATATTATTATATTTACAGTGTTCATTAATGTTTGAGCTGGTAGACTTGACCTAGAAGCCCCCTAGACGAACGCCTGGCAAATTATAGGATTTTGTATTAAATTTGTATTATTAGAATTTGAATTATTGGAGGCCGTAATTAATTACCATAATTTAATTAATTGTTGCGCCCTGCCCTTGCTTCGATATTTGGAGCGCTACCCTAGCTTTTGCCTTCCAACAAATTTCACAACCTTGCCCTAGATGTGCCTGCCTTCCATTCTGATATTTTTGCAACTCATAATTATGATCTCTTGAGCTTCATTTTAGCCGCACAATATTCGTCGCGGACGTCTATTTAATTTTTGAATAAATTCTAACTTAGTATCGTTGTGCGTTCCAATCAAAATTGGAGGCAATCTTGACCTATTTTTCGTGTGGCCCAAATTAGGGTAATATTCTGTTCTGAGTCTTCTTCATTAATGATATTGATGACCCGACCTAATTTTGGCCCCATGTATTCCTAATTAATTTTAGAACGCCAAGTGTATCTAATTTTAATTAATTAAATTCAGAAACTCATTTCTGTGTAATTTTCCATTTGTTGGGGACTTAATTGCAAAATTGCAATGATGTGTCACCATCCTATTGGTTTAACCCAAATGAAGGAAACCAACCCCCTTCTTTGACTAGTCAATAATACACCCTCTCTCCTCCTTTCTTTTGTTGCATTTTTCTCCATATTGAATCTAGGCCTTCCATTTTAAATGGAGCCATCCCCACCACACAACCCCTTACATGTTCCCTCAACCCCTTTCCCAAGGCAACCCCATCCCTAGGTTTGGCCGGCCCTAATTTCTAGGGAGTCGCCATCATCTCCTCCCACATACAAGCTATCACCCTCTCCATATTATTTTTTCTTCACAAATACCTACACCATCACCAACACCCTAACTTTCCTCCACTGTTCACGAACTCTCCGGCCCAGCTCCGGTAGCCGACCTGCCTCTGGCGAGCTACCGTTGCTCTTCTTCTCCGGCTGTGCTGCACCGGCTCGTCCCTGCCCCGCGGCTCACCTCAGCCAAGCTCATCCCTCCGGCTGCTACACGAGTGCACCGCCACTCCCCGGCCACGACACCTCCACCTCCACCTCCACCTCACACGACTCAGCTCCGGTCGACTCCTATCATCCAGCGTCGAGCCCGCAGTCCGGCGAGCTGCCGTCCCGACCATCACCCGATGCTGCAACTACCCGAATTTGAATTATCGGAGCCCCGCTGCATCTCCCCCGTCGAACGAACAGCCACCCCGGCCTGCCTCTCCAGCCGCTCCCCTTCAGCCCGGCCACGCAGCTCGACTCCGTCTCACTCGAGCTGCATCCACCCCGCGGCCAACCCGACGGCACCCGACTCCCTGCACTCTCCTCACCGGCTCCTTCTCGTCACTGACTCCGGCGAGCCAGGCCTCCGATGAGCCACCCCAATGTAAGCTTCCCTCTTTCCCTCTTTCATCTGATTTTATTGTGTTTTAATGTATAGTGTTAGTTAAGTTACATAACAGTTTTAGTTTTAGTTTAGTTATTTATTATGTATAAAGTTTAGTTATGTAATATATATATATAAGGATTTTTGGTTATATAAAAATATAATAAGTTTGGGTTTATAATATTAATTAAGTAATGGTTTCAACTTTAAGCTTAGTTTAAAATTAGTTTATTTAGGCTGGTAATCGATTTACTATAGATATAAATATATATTGGCTTTTACATAAATTCTAAATTTTCTTTTTGTAAACAAACTTTTAATTATAATTATGTTCGAAAGAATTTTTTTAACAATTATTGTTCAAAGTGATTTCGAAATGATTTTCATAAACTAAGGTGTTTACCTTAATAACAAACAATCAACCCTTTTCTCTTATTAGCTAAACTTGTTAATCTTGATCTTAGCTAATCTTTGTATATTTTCTCTATGTATTGCGGACCTGGTATCCTTATCTGATTATCGTGCCGAACTTCGATCTTGGACTTCTTTATATAATTTCTAGCTATTTGGACTGCTCCGGACTCATTGGAACTAATTGTTACTTCATTTGGGATCACCTTGAGAAGTGTGGCATTATATTTATGCCGTGTCGATACGTCCATGCTTTGCACGTCGACTTCAACCAATCTGAGGCGAGTACATTCTCTGATTAGCTTCTTGTTTATGATATCCCCTATGTTCATTGTATCTAGTGTAAATATCTATGCTCTTGACACGATGGTTACACAGATTGGTATATACGGATCTCGTCATGAGATATTATTTCTTGTTCATGGTGTAGCTTGTACAAGTCTTGTTTTATTGTTATCTTGTACATGTACATACACTGATTTCTGGGGAGATTTGCTACCTCCCTAGGGAATCCCGTGCCATAGCGTACCATGGTTGGATCTACTATACCAGTCGGGGGTGGGGAGTATTTTAGTATAGATATGTGATCATACCCAACTCTACATGCATCATAGCTCACCCCACATCTCACGTCAGGTGTGGCCTGACCATTTACATGCTTCATAGCTGTTACATGTGATTAGCCTGACCTCTACTTGCATCATAGCTAACCAACGGTTAGCCTGACCTTACATGAATCATAGCTAATCACATGTAACCAGCCTGATCAAGTTTCCAAGCCGATCACATATTTAAGCTAGTACTCACACACTTAGTTTTAGTATTCTTGCTCATTGACATATTGTTTCCTTTCCTGCATTTATTTCCAGTATTTCCTTTATTGTACAATTCTCGTACATATACATGCATCTTGTATTTTTCCATCTATATACTGCTACATAGTTTATATCATTGATATAGAACTGCTATTTAGAAATTTACTTTGCTCCTTCCTGACTGGAAAACATTTTCCATACTATGCCTAGAGGAATGGTATCTGACACTTGTGGACCACTGGGTGAGTAGCTGCAGTCTTGGATTTAGTAGTTCAGTCGTGATTCCGGAAGGTTTAGCCGGAATCACCAGATATCTAGTTAGTTTCCTTCAGTAGTTTTTGGTACCGGATTTGTCTCCGGCTTTTTGTTGAGACTTGGATTTTTTGTTGAGTTTGATTTAATCGCATTAGACTTGTGTTATATTTTATTTTATTTCTTCGATTTCTTATCGTGTTGTAGTCATGTGATTGAGTATGTTGTTCTTTTATATTGTTATCCGTGTCTCTTTATGGAGTTGGATACTAGTGTAAGATTGTTTAGATAGTACTTGACCTAGACAGCGGTCTACCGCCGATGCTGCGGCATAGGCTGGACGTACCCGTGCACTTGTGCCCCTAAAACGGGTGCGGGTCATGACAAATACCACCAGTTCTTCCAGTGCAATCAGGGAAGGTAGACTTACATACTATGTTACGGATGATACGAGCCATGATGATGGTACAATAGTAACAACAATAATAACAACTCCAACTCCAGCAACAAGTAGTTCAGCTTTGCCATCTGTTTCAGCAAGGACAGGAACAAACCAACACGACTCTTTTTCAGGGAGTTAGAGTAGCGCTCGATACCAGTAGGCATTGTAGTCTTAACTCGGCATCCAACGCCAGTCGCTTGCATCCAACTAAGTTTATCGGCACTAAGGATGCAGTTTCATAAGATTCTTGGCTCCAAGATTTTAAGGCAATCATGGATGCGACTAAACCCCCCGAGGATGAGAAGGTAGTAGTTGTAAAGCTATAGCTAACAGAACTTGTCCGAAATTGGTGGGAAACACAAAAAATGGTGCTTTTGAAGCCATTGACTAGCAGACGTTCAAGGAGCGCATCCAGTATAAGTATTTCTACACAACTGTCAAATTCTATCTCCAGCAGCAGTTCATCAACCTTCGTCAGCAGACGAGATCGATTAACTAGTATGCGGCCGAGTTTTGCCGACTTAGCCGATTTGCTCCTCATGTGGTAGCTTTCGAGGAAGACCGAGCCAAGAGATTTGAGCAAGGTCTGCACATAGAGCTCTAGTAATTTATGGTGGACCATAATTATGCCACCTATGATGCAGTACTCAAGGCAGCTAGGTCCCAAGAACTTGTCGACTAGAGATTATTAGCAAGGACCGGAGGCCTGACGAGGTCTCACTCATCCATGAGAGGCATTAGTATTCATTCATCACCACTTGCATCAGCAGTCAGAAATCCTCACCCGCCTGTACCTCCTGCCCCAATATACACGATCAAGTAAGACGGATTGGGTAAACATGATCAGGTAAGACAGATTATAAGTAAGGTACATAACCAGAATGTACACGATGTAACAATGGCTTTGATCACATAGTCAACTCCTACTCTCCCACCCCCAACTAATTCTGATGGATCCAATCATGACACGCTACGAACATGAAAAATATAACCACTGTCACTAGCAGTGGGTGTATACGAATATCATAACCACCGAATACGAGTGATGGGTGTACACGAATAAGCACACTGAACACGAGCAGTGTGTGAACATGAAGTAACATCAATACCCAATATACACGATAAGATACAATGTACACGAGTACCCGCTGAACACGGTGGAGATAACATCTCATAACGGGATCCATATAGCACCAGTCCGTGAAATCACTGTATCGGAATCAATGTATACAATTCTAGAACATGCATATATACAATATTATGAATTGAAAACTATCAGAGAAATATATTCGCCTGAAGTCCTGAGCAAGGTGTGTCTCTCGATGCCCAAGCTGGTGTCACACAATCTATATATGGTATGTTGCATCAATACAAGATTCTAAAATAAAAATAAGTTAAGTTGATGCAATTCGAAGTCATAAAGCCATTTCTAGGTCAAACCGATGAAATCTATGTCGCAAGAGTCTAAAACTAAGTCACTAAGTCAAAATACTATAAAACTATGCTATACAATCCAAGCTAAGATACTAAAAGGCATTCAAAAAGTCGTATCCTAAGATACGCAAGTTCATTTATATGAAAATAGTGTTATATATATATATATATATATATATACAAGTCATTATACTTAATACTACATTAAAATAAGGAATTTAGGATACCTTGGCCTTGCACCAATGCGTATCGCACCTATCTCGATACCCAAACTCAATACCTTGGGTATCGACCCAATACCTTGGTAATACCTTGGTATCCCGAGGTAACCCAAAACTCAACATATAACTATACCAATAGATATATAAAACCCCAAACTAATACTAGTTATAAATAACACTAATATATACATCTCAATATAACATAGAACTAACTATAATACTAACATACATAGATATGTATAGCTAATATAACTAACTATCAAGATACACTACCTATTAGTATATGAGACTAACTATCAATCATAACATATATATACTAGTTTACATATCTAACTATCTACATAATCAAACATATACAACTAACTAACTACTATTGTAACTAACTAGACTAAACCAACCCATTATCTAATACCTTAAGTATCCCTCAATACCTTGACATTACCTTGGTATCCCAAGGTAATTCAAATCCTAATACATATAGCTAACCCCCATATACTAAACTATACTAACATAACTAAACTATTAAAACGATTAACTACTAATATATAATACATACCAATACATAGATACATATACCTACATAATAACTTACTACATATCTAACAAGTATATATATTCCTCTCACAACTATATATATAGATATATATAATCACACACATATAAATAACTATATATATATATATATATATATATATATATATATATATATATATATATATAAACGCATATATATAAACAAACACACATATATATATATACATATACATATACATATACATATACATATAGATCTATATATAACTATATACACTAGTATATACACACACTATAGTATCATATATATATATATATATATATATATATATATATATATATATATATATATATATATATATATATATATATATATATATATATATATATATATACACATATAAGTACACGTATATATATAATTATGCAAGTATATATAAATTCTAATATTCGAATTTAATTTTTCTGATATTGTATTTATGCCACCTTTAACAAGCAAGTAGCTAGCTTCCACCTTACTTAAGAAAGAGCAAGGTTCTGAAAGAAAGCCTTCGCCTATAGCTTCTATCTCTACTTAGCTGCCCAAATAAAGTACAATATAATATAGACGCTGGTGGCATCCCTATTACCCAAGACGCCGTAGCAAATATCAGATAATAAATGACCTTTTAATGGATGATATCCTTGCTAAGAGAACAAATCTCATCCCATCACCGGATAGTCAAATCAAAGATTGTATGATGGTTCCTTTCATTATTTTTTCATGTTGTCTGGAGAGACTACCCGAGACCAGTAGAATACTCAGTGGCATTGTCATAGACCCGGTTTAGGAACCGCATGAAGACTGGACACCTGGTTTGGTTTATCTTGGTTGAACCCATGGCTAAACCATCCCCCTCTTCCCTCATATATATATATAGGTATTTTCTCTCTCCTCCCTTTCATTCTTCATTTCACTCTTTCCACTTTCTTTCTTCTCCTTCCTTTGCTCCTTCCCTTAATACCAAACCCTAACCCTAGGAAGAAGTTATTGTGACTTGGATGGTGAGAGGTAGAGGCTAAGAAACCACTTTAGGCACGTACATCTTGCTCAATGATTAAGCCATAAATTTTAGGATTTTAATTATATTGTGTAATTAAAAATGTGTTTGATAGAAATATTCGCCTTGATGTTCTCATCTAGTTTAGTTCATAGAGTTTTAGATTTTGATGGATAATTTGGAGTATATCTGAGTTTCAAGATTTAGATTTTTTATGGGTTCACTTTTATTTTTCTGGGATTTAATCTCCCAAAACTTTGTGTTGTACAAAACTAATTAGCTCATTGTGTAGAGCACCATATTTTAGGTAACTTTGCTTTTGGCCGTGCTAGATTTTGAGTCTAGTTAAGTTCAGTGCTAAAACTTGATACAATACGTATACCAAAATAGTTTGCTGAAGAAAAAGAACAGTGCTCTGTGAAGAGTATGCAAAAAAATTTCCTTTGGCCTAGAAATACGTATGTTTCACTTTGGACACATTGGTGTCCTATCCAACTCTTCATGTGTACTAATCATACTGCACTCAGTCTCTTAGCAAAAGTACGCCAGTCACACTACTTGAGTCAGTGGCGCACTTTCAAGAGGAAAACCAGTTGGCGCACTTTGGCGCTTATTCAATCAAAGTTCTCTCTGGGAAACCCAGAGAAAGGCCACCATAGTCAGTCAACGCACTTTTTTTGCATTTGGCAATCTGGCTTACTTTTCTTACGTTTTATCAGCCGGCGCACTTTTCTTATGTTTGGTCTTCTCGCGCATTTTCTTCCCTCTTTGTTTTCTTAGGTACGAAGATTTGGTTGGTTTTCGATTTCTTTGTTATTGATTTGTCTGCTCATCGACTGTCGAATTTCTCGACTGTCGAGCTTTGACCTCAGATTATGTATTTTGTCTTTTAGCTAGCTTGCTCGCGCACTTTCTTTGAAAGCACGCCTTATTTTTGTCCGCTTACTTTTATCATGTGCGCCATGTTGGTTAATTTGACAAAGTGTGCCACCCCTTTGTAGCTCGCGCCTTTTTTGCGAATGTGCGCCAATCTTATTTTTTTGAGTTTGTGCACCTAGTTTTATCATGCGTTCCTTCTATTTTTGCTTGGGATATTTTTTTGTATTATATAGTTAGATGTTGTGTGCTTACAATTTAACACATGTTGTGACCCTCAAGACACCCTAGAAATTGTTGTGTATGATAAACCTATTGTATTTGGCATCGAAAAATCGAGTATGAGTATTTTCCAATGTATCGCGTGTTGCCGATACGATAAGTTTACTAGTGATAATTCATGAATAGCTCGTACTCGTAACTCATCATTCTAGGAAGTTCTTGAGTGTCAATGACTCAAGAACTTGAAATAATGATTAAACGAGATAAAATTTGACTAGATCATTGGGAGGAAAGAATATTGCGCTACTGGCTACCCCGATCTCCCAAGGCCCCATGAGGCATGGACCAACCCTGCTAGGCAAGGGCCCCATGACCTACCAAGTTTACCCATGCTATGGTACATACAAGACTTTATGATGTATCATGGTAATTATATGATTTGTTGTATGTGGTTACAAGATCTGTGATGTGTTACGGCACTACAAGTTGTTGTTATTGAGCCACGGTTCATAACATTATATATTTTAGTATATGCATTGCAGTATATGTTCCAGTTATGTTTTAGTTTCAGCTTATTTTACAAGATAATTTACAGCTAAGTTATGTTTATAAAAACCAGTTTATGTTTACCAAAACTAGTTTAGGCCTAAGTTATGTTGTATTATGTTATCAGTTATCTATTTTAGTTCTTTATCCATCATTGTTTGTGATGTGCACTACAAGTACTAAATAATCATACCCATGGCCATCCGGGTTGACTGTAGTGCCGGTGGTAGCGATATTCTTTAAAACATGCATTTGTTAGTAAATAGGTTTGTGATAACCATAGTTAGTTAATTATAGCAAGCCGTATGCATGTTTGGACGTAATATGAATATTTGTCTATTCATCTAGCTCACCCTGTTATATTCTATTTTCTTTCGGCACGTGGTTAGAGTGCAAAGTTCTGCTCGGGTGAAGGTCTGCAACCCCGGTCCTTATTTAGTTTAAGGGTTGTGGTCCTTATCCAGAGTAGTTCCTATGCCCTTTTGTCGTTCGTCGTCTTATATTTCTTTATAGTTAGTTTATTATCAGTGCGCCAGTTCTTATAGTTATTTTATCGAGACAAGTACATTGGTACCGTATAAAGCTCAACCCGTATTTATTTGGTTATTCGTTGTCTTTTATTTCTGCTGATTATGATTTTGGTTAACACCTTGAGCTCCTTTGTGGTACATGTTGCTTGGGTTTCTGAACCTACTGATTTTGTTTGGCCAGATTTATCCGAAGAGAACCAGGATCCTCCGTACTTCCAGCAAGATGGCTTGCACTCGTAGGAATGCGGTTGAAGCTTGCGAGTGGGTTTTCTTCTTCCACTCATCGTTTAATTTCTTGATTTGTGGTATCAGCAAGGGGACTGAGTTAGCTCCTTATTTTTTTGAGACAAAACGGTCAACATGATATATATATTAGACCAAGGTTGGTATATTTGATCATGTATATTTATACTCTTCTAGTGCATCATTTTGTATTCACTAGCTTCATGATCATATGCGGTATATATTTTGGGATGCTCTTTACATTCATGTGTGATATACTCTTGAAATTATTGTTGATGGATTGAGATACTAGGAATTATCAAACTTAGGACTAACGTCATAGCATGTTAGAGTCCACCCATTATCTTCTAGATAACCTAAGCACATTGCGCCTTACTTCAATATTCTCCAAGGTATGGTTAGCTATGCATCAGTCCTCGTATTTATCCAGTATTCTAGGAGCGAGGCATAACATAACCCATTATTCATGTGATCTAATTTATCGAGCATACGATCAATTGAACCCTTGTGTTGGAAGATTTTACCAATAGAAGAACAAGTACTATGCTCGTAAGAAGATGCCGCTGAGATTGATGACTGGAGGGGTTGTTTCGGTGGTGGGGATTACCACGAATTCGAATACGAACGTGATTGCTGATACTGTAGTGATGGAGTAGATGATTGCAACTAAGATCCTCATCCATCGGAGAGATTTTTTGACGGTCATCGTGGCTTCTCTAACTAGCCTCGCCGGATGCCATAGCCGCTCAAGCTCATTTCCCAACCGGAACTAAACCGCTCTGATACCATTGATAAGGTCTTCTTTCCAAAAGACTGCATACTGAAGGAGTGAGGCTTGAATTAGCCATGAGAAGGAAGAAATTCAAGGTAGAAGAAGAAAAAAAATTGGGGATCTAGAATTCTAGGGTTTTATTAAATATTTAAAGGAAGAAGAAGACATTGGAGAGTTGGGGAAGAAGAAGAAAAAAAATAACATCAGAATATTCCTTACCCCCTCTCCTCTACTCAGTCCGAGTATTTATCGTTGATACTCAGTACTATTACATCCATTTAACTGATACCAGTTGGTATCAGTCGGTTATTGAATTCGGTAGTAATCAGCTGAGCTGCCAGATAATGTTGATTGTGTATCTAGAAAAACAAGTTGGCAATTTGGCAACGGAATGCTGAGTGTGCATTGCTGACTGTACATGTAAGTATCAGCTCTGATATATCCTTTTGTCACACTCTGTTGAACGGCTGATGAGAAAGGATCGTAATATATATATATATAATTTTACAAGAACCAAAATCCTTGTTTTTCTTTCATCTCTTCTTCCAAACCCTAATCTTCTTCTACTCCACTCCTTCCTTTTTCAAATCAATTCCAAAAATTTGGAGAAGTGCTAGAGGAGGAGAACTAGTGGGTGGAGAAGTTTTGATCCCCTTGTGTTGGATCTCTATTAAGTTCTTTATCTCTAAAAGGTAACTTTTAACCCTATTCTTCTTCTTCTTCTTCTTCTTGATCTTTAAATAGTTCTAGAACATTTAGGTCCAACAAATAAAAATTCTACCATTAGAAACATAAAAATAGATTAGAGAAGATCATAAGTAATGGTTAATAATTAGATTTTATATAAACTAGAAGCATACATGTGTTCTTTTTATCCAAAACAGTCCAAATTCGTCATATAATTTCAGCCTCATTTTTAGCCGTCCTAGTAACTTAGAAAGACCATAACTCCAAACTCAGAACTCCGTTTGATATCCAATTTTTTTTTTTAAAGAACTGAGTCAAAGTTAACTTTCTAAAAATATAAATTAATATGCCAAATTCATTTTGTAAATTTTGATAGAATTATTTGAGTGTTCGGTGTCCAAAAGACCAACGTGTTTCGATGTTTTTGCGATTCTGGGAGCTTCCAGACACGATAATGTGATCCATTTAAAGTTTCAAAAATGTGACACGAAGACCTATTACATACATAAACTCTAAATTTTATTAAATATATTTAATATATAGAGTATTATTACAAGCGGAAACAAACTATACGACATAGGCATTTTTTAGGATCCATATAAAAATATATTAATTATATACTATAATCCTAATAGACCTAATATGTAACATAGATTAGTGCACGAGTTGTTTTTAAATTAATTTAATTTATTCTTTAGGAAGTTTGGGATACAAAGTATCTTCGGACGTGGACGTTGGATAAGCTTCTGCGAAGCATCAGGATACAGACAAGTGTACCTTACTTTTGTTCCAGTATTCCGTGCTTTATGTTATTACTAGCTCTTGATTATATTTATAGTTCTATGCATGTACTATTGTGTCCCTAGGATCATTGCGATAATTAGCGTCCGAGTTGTATTCGGGTGCCTACTTTCGTACGCAGAATCGGATATCGTTAGATTATATTATCATCGTATTACCTTGATTGTGCTACTTCTTACAGATATACATTAGGACACTAGACACGACTCTCATGTACAAAAGCCTTACTTGAGATATTCGAGATTTTTGGCTTCTGTGTTAGGACAGGACCCAAGATATGTGATAGTGACATGATTATTTCTACATCTTGACTCGAGACATAATTAGAGATTATCTTGCATGCTGTAGACATGAGACGTGAGATACATAGAGATTGGAAAGAATATACCCATACAGTTGGGCTACCACTTATTTTATGTTACCGTTGCCCGAGCTTCGGACTTTATAATGTTGCGGGTACCTGTAATGGGGCATGTACACTCCCTCCATATGCCTTAGTTACGGTCATGTCTATTGAGACCTACTGTCATTGGTAGTTTAGCGGACGATGGTGTTCTCAGATGCATTCACATAGCTGGTTATGTTAGTTACCCTTGAGCACTTGGCAAATTATTACTATTATTTTGGTATGTTGTTTCTTATACCTTGCTGTAAACCCCCTCACCCAAAATTAGGCCTAATTTGCTTAGATAGTGAAACTAGGGCTAGTTTGAACCAATTAGAATTAGAACACGACATTTATTTAATTATGCAATAATTTATATCGTGTAGAGCACCCTATCGTTGCTTCGATAATTGGAGCACCTCACTAGCCATTGCCTATCTACGAATTTCATAACCTCATCCTAGACATGCCCACCTACTATTCTGACCCTTGTATAACTTATAATATTGCCCTCTTGTGATACATTTTAGTCGCACAATAAACGTCGGGGACGTTAATTCTTAATTCTAATTAAATCCCAACTTGGTACCCTTGTGCGTCCCAATCGAAATTGGAGACACAATCTTGACAGTTTTGTGCAATCCAAATTTTATTAATATTCTACACTGTACCCTCTACGCCCTGACACTTGTGTCCCATCTAAATTTAATCCCATGTACTCCTAATTAATTCTAGAATATCGTACGCGTTTGATTTAATTAATTAAATCTAATTTTCGTCCTTGTGTAATTTTTCTAATTGTTGGGGGACTTTTATGTAAAAATACATTGAGGTGCCTCTACCAGTGGACAATTCATAAGAAAATCTATTTTCCCCTTCATAGGAATTTTTTCCATAATTTTTCGGGATGTGCAATGCGCGCACATCGCCCCGTATATTAAACAATTCAATTATGGCCCTCCAAATATTCCCATGTAAGCCCAAGGCCCACCCCAAGGAATGTTGACCAAGTCCAAAACCTAGGTCAAACATCAACCCTAGGTCAACCTAATAATTCTAACTCTTTGCATATAAATATACCTTAAATTCTTTTTTCTAAAAACCTAAATCAAACCTAAAACACATTAGCCGACTTCTATTCACCTCTTCCCTCTCCCTGTGCTCGACCTCCTCCCTGCCTGGCCTCGCCGGAGCTCCGCCACGGCCATCTCCGCTCACCACCACCTCCTCCTTCCCTGGAACCCGTCTGAGCCCAGAGCTCCGCTTGCATCCCCTCCACCGAGACACAACCGATCCCCTCGACCCGGTGCTGAACTCCCCCCCCCGCAGAGCCGAGCAACGACGACGACGCCTCGCCGGACACCACCAGCACCACCATCGTCCCCGAGTCCATCCTACTCTCCTCCGCTTCCCCACCGGAGTCACCGTCCCTGCTAACTGCTGCTCAGCCGACCCTACATCCCGCAGAACCTCGTCGGAGCCTTGCCGGACCTCACCCCGAGTCCACATTGTCGTCTTCTTCCTCCTCCCCGTTCTCCTCATCACCAGAGTCGCCCCCACCTTCATCCCCTCCGACTGCACATCAACGACTCCCCGCATCCGCCATTGACGCCGCACCACCTCCGCCTAGTCCTCCTTCGTCCCCGGCCTTCCCCGTCTCTGCAAAACCACCACCATTATCACCATTACAACCATCTCCCCCTCACCTGAATATCCTGAGTCCCTGCCGTTGATCACCAGCCACACCACCATCAAGCCATCCTCCCGGTCCTCCTTTCCCTTTACTGACCTCCCTCGCCGGACCCCCTGGCAGGAGCACACCACAGCCATCATCACAATCATCATTAGTATCATCATCTCACCATCACCATAACTCCTCATCACTATCATCATCAACACCATCGTTCACATCTCCCTCCTCGTCATCGTCCTCGTCCTCGTCAAACACCAACGTCCGCATCATCATCATCAGCATTACTTCATCGTCACCTCACCATTCATTTATCATCATCATCACTGTCGTCCTCACCATCATCGTCATTTTAGTCGTCACCATCATCATCATCGTCGTCAACCTCACCGTCGTACTAGTGCACGTACGCCAAGGTATAAACCTGCCTATCTTCTCTTTGTATGTATGTTCGTGTGTGCGCCAATAGGACATTAGTATTTCTGTACCACAGTTAGCAGATAACAGACCTTGAGTCGGTAAACCCAACTCGCGTTCGTACACGTACACATACACGTACCCTAACATTATTCAATTTGTATATATACATATATCTAGTAGATGTATATTAAGTTAATCATTAGCATATTATTAATTACTATATAATTATGTACATATTTAATATGTATATGTATTCCAATAATTATATAAATAAATTACTAGTTATATATTATATAATCATATGGGTATATGTAATTAAATGCTAATTAATAGTTGTGACTATATACGTATGTATTATACGACCCTAGGACACCGTGGACTGCCCCGTACCTACCTTGACCATGTTGACCCTAAGAATTTATGAATTGCCTGCCTTGCGTATATTAACGCCCTGGCTTAGACACCTGTCAGCTGACTGACTGATTGTGTACAACACTTGGAGGTGTGACCCTGCGTAATCTAACGCACAATTGACCGTGTTAGATGACTAGTGTTACCCCTAGTATACCCCCTGAGTCCAGTGTAAATATTGTTGTGTGTGCACTAGTGTAATGACTAATAATTTTATTGTATTATATTATATGTATATAGGATATTGGATCTATTCTGTGCAACTTCTGGAGCAGGTTATTGGTACATCGCAGCTTTTTTGCCAGACAAGTATACCTTGCCATTGTATTGTTATTCATATTTCATATGTTGCATGCATTTTATTTTCTGTCTTTAGTTTATATATTTTAACTGTTATATAAAATATGCGCGATTGTGTCGTCGCGGTATGTTTTTATTTATGTATTTGCATTGACCTTGTTTATGTGACTACCCCATTATCATGTAGCATCATTAGGTTCATTGGTCGTGACACAGTTGTTACATGAGTGTGCGTCTCATATAGATCTCGGACTGCGTGACAGGTCTGGCCTCCTGTACATGTGGGCCGTGCGTTAGGGATAACTGATGTTAGAAACTTTGCATGCTAGAAGACTTGGCAGTTATTAGAGGTCTATGGACATAGCCTATTGTAGTAAGGTGGTCCCATCCTTGTCCATGTTTGGTTGCAGGATTGAGCTAGGGTACTAATGATAGGCTATGGACCAAATCGTGTCATGGATGTGACATGCTTAGAGCATGGGGTGGGGAGAACAACAAGTACCGCATTTGAGCTCCTTTGCACTTTTTCTGTGCGCCCGGATTCTCCGCTAGAGATACGAGTGGTGATGACCACTATATATTATATTATTATCAGGCGGGCCTCCGGCGTTCGAAAGATGACGTGCCTTTTTAGGCCTCTGGATCTCCAAAAGAGAACCCTGCCAAATCCCAGTTTTCAACCAGATAGCTCACTTATGGGAAAAGTTGTTCTTAACTGCATTCACTTAGACGGTTAGGCGACCTCATTAGATATTTATTTCAGTACTTTATTGGCATACTTTTATGTATCTTGTTATGTCTCTCTGAGGACCTGGCCCTTCCAGGTGTATCTGTTCTTGAGTATTCGCAGGAGCGCAGATTCAGATGGTTACTTATGTTTCGAGGATGCCTTCTCTTCGAGCCGTGATTGATAGCTGGTATTCTTATATTGTGTTTATTGTGATGTACCTATATTGTAATTGCTCTTATATTCGAGTTGGTAGTGGATTTGTTTCCATCCAACTACCATCCTTAGATACTTCTTATTGAGATCTAGTTTCATAGATACTGGTTACTTATTTATATTCGATTTTCATGGATGAGATTTAGATTATACCCTGTGACTTGTGACATATGTTATACCACTTGTGGATTTGATGTTCATATTACAGCGTAAGTGTGGATTTAGTTTCCATATATTGGAGTTGCCATATCCATGCGGCTGGCATGCTTACGTGTCCTAGTCCTACGTATCTTTGGGACTGGGGCGTGACATATTTTTGTGGTGGCCCATGCAGGTCGAGAGCATATTTTCTCGGTTACGTTACTGTACCGGACAAGCCTGCACCTAGGAATAGAGTATAGGATCTCATCCACAATTGACTATGATTCGCTCTCCTTCCAATCCATTCTATCTGAATAATTGTATCCTACTTGATTCCTGTACTTCCCTAATAGTTCTTTGAGTATAGCCTTCTGCTAGAATATAGGAACCCCTGTTATTAGGATGCTAATTAGGGTAGCACACCTAATAAGAATACAACGAAAATATAGACACACCACTAAGTTTAGAATATCCAGTGAGCCCTAGAATTCCTTATCTCTAGAGTTGGTTTACCATTACCCCCTGATGTATTATGAGGACCTGTGAGTAGTATAGATACTACTAGAGTTAGTTAGAAGTTACCATAATGTTTGACCCTAGTATTGAGGAACCAATAGAAAACCAAAAATTGAATATTAAGACTGAACCTAACCTTCGCAGTTAGATAAGTATTGGAGAACTATAAACTTAGATTCTTGTCTTGAGATAAGCAGACAGTACCTTAGAAAGCCAAGAGCAATGCATAGAGTATTTCCTAATCATGCCTCGAACATAGCAACTAGCACCCCACTCCCCTTAGAGAACCATGATGCTATCTAGAGCCCTCTATCTTAATTTCATATATTGTTCCCCTGCGACCATAGCGCCCGCTATTTTGTGATGACTAATTATGCTTCTTCTCTTTATCTTTCAACTCGTGCCACTTGACACCTCTAATTATAGACCAAGTGATTGTATTCTACGATAGGATACATAGTTTGCCAGGATTATAGTTGTAGCCTTAAAATTGAATTTTTTTTGTGCTTGGTAGTTAGAGTTTGATAAGTTGAGTTGTTCTTGCAGACTGTGACCCGATAATTATCCCTTAGTGTTGAAGCGTGTAATTTGTACCCTCACCTCGATACGAGTTATATTCCCTTTCCTTGAGACTAGTAAGATTTCTATTTTTGCTATTGACACTTGTTCTATAAGCACTATGACTAAGGCTTAAGATGACCATGACCTATGTAATATAGGAGGATACCCGAATAGGTACTAAGACCCCTTCTAGTAGACCTTAACAGGAGCTTCTACGGTATCCTTAAGACAATTACAATAGTAGTTCAATTGTTATAAGTTAGGTAGTATACCTCACACCCTAGTATCACATAGTCTTTTGACCCATTATTAAAGTGTAACTGAATGACATTAATTGTATGCTAGCATAAGACGACAGTGTTTATTCATACGATAGAATTTAGAGGTCCATGCCTCTATTTGGTCGATTAACGACTTAGACAAGGAGGTGGTATGATAACTGTAGAGATTGTAGAGTCTTTTATTATTATTGCTTATTTTGTTTTTGTTTTTCTGAACTTGAATTAATTTGTACCTCCTTTCATCATCATCTAGCGTACTTATATTTGCTGTACTACCTTGACTTATACTGCTATTATAGCCTAGTTTTTGCAAGCTTATTTTTATCGAGCTTGTTCATGACATATGTATTATTAGGGAGGCCCACAATAATACATTCCAGAATCAGTGTATTACGGTCTGATCAACCATAGTGCGCTTGATTCGCCCTTCGCAATAATACTTTACGTGGATTGAGATGTATAGTTGACTAATAGACACCTGTATTTGCCCTCTAGATATGTCTGAGTATATCGTATCCGTTACATAACTGTACCGATGCGAGCATGCGAATAAGGAATTACCAAAATATGATTTCAATCCACAACTGCCTTGACAATTCCCATTTGAATTCTTTAAACGCCATGATCCCGATACTTCTATTCTATTACCTCTCCCTTGAACTCTTTATTATTGATATTTGTCTCCCCTTATTTCGGAAAGACGAAACATCTTGCTTGGTATAAGTTTGATATATAGATAGTACTAGATATACCCCACAGGCCAATCACATTGTTGGTGACTATCTTTTATAAATGATTAAGGGCATATCATAGATGATATATTTGGTGTTAAAAAAACTTTGAGAATTAAATAACATGATTAAATAATTTAGGACATAGCCTTCTTAGATGTATAGCCTTAGATGATAGATGGGTAAATTCTAAGTTGGGTAGAAATTGCAAGGTTAACTTAAGAAGAATTCTTTAGACTGTAATCAAGTAAGGTTAGATAGAGAAACCCTACCCTAGTTTAATTTCGAGGACGAAATTATTTTAAGTTGGGTAGATTGTAAACCCCCTCACCCAAAATTAGGCCTAATTTGCTTAGATAGTGAAACTAGGGCTAGTTTGAACCAATTAGAATTAGAATACGGCATTTATTTAATTATGCAATAATTTATATCGTGTAGCGCACCTTACCGTTGCTTCGATAATTGGAGCACCTCACTAGCCATTTCCTATCTACGAATTTCACAACCTCATCCTAGACATGCCTGCCTACTATTCTGACCCTTGTATAACTTATAATATTGCTTTCTTGTGCTATATTTTAGTCACACAATAAACGTCGCGGACGTTAATTCTTAATTCTAATTAAATCCCAACTTGGTACCCTTGTGCCTCCCAATTGAAATTGGAGACACAATCTTGACCATTTTGTGCAACCCAAATTTTATTAATATTCTACACTGTACCCTCTACGTCCTGACACTTGTGTCCCGCCTAAATTTAATCCTATGTACTCCTAATTAATTCTAGAATATTGTGCACGTTCGATTTAATTAATTAAATCTAATTTCCGTCCTTGTACAATTTTTCCAATTGTTAGGGGTTTTTTATGCAAAAATATATTGAGGTGCCTCCACCAGTGGACAATTCATAAGAAAATATTGTTGTGTGTGCACTAGTGTAATGACTAATAATTTTGTTGTATTATATTATATGTATATAGGATATTGGATCTATTCTGCGCAACTTCTGGAGCAGGTTATTGGTACATCGCAGCTTTCTTGCCAGACAAGTATACCTTGCCATTGTACTGTTATTCATATTCCATATGTTGCATACATTTTATTTTCTGTCTTTAGTTCATATATTTTAACTGTTATATAAAATGCGCGTGACGGTGTCGTCGCGGTATATTTTTATTTATGTATTTGCATTGACCTTGTTTATGTGACTACCCCATTATCATGTAGCATCATTAGGTTCATTGGCCGTGACACAGTTATTACACGAGTGTGCATCTCATATAGATCATAGACTGCATGACAGGTCTGGCCTCCTTTACGTATGGGCCGTGCGTTAGGGATAACTGCTGTTAGAAACTTTGCATGCTAGAAGACTTGGCAGTTATTAGAGGTCTATGGACATAGCCTATTGTAGTACGATGGTCCTATCCTTGTCCTTGTTTGGTTGCAGGATTGGACTTGGGTACTAAAGATAGGCTATGGACCAAATCGTGTCATGGATGTGACATGCTTAGAGCATGGGGTGGGGAGAACAACAAGTACCGCATTTGAGCTCCTTTGCACTTTTTCTGTGCGCCCGGATTCTCCGCTGGAGATACTGGTGGTGATGACCACTATAAAATATATTATTAGCAGGCGGGCCTCCAGCGTTCGAAAGACGACGTGCCTTTTTAGGCCTCTGGATCTCCAAAAGAGAATCATGCCAAATCCCAGTTTTCAGCCAGATAGCTCACTTGTGGGGAAAGTTGTTCTTAACTGCATTCACTTAGATGGTTAGGCGACCTCATTGGATATTTATTTCAGTACTTAATTGGCATGCTTTTATGTATCTTGTTATGTCCCTCTGAGGACCTGGCCCTTCCAGGTGTATCTGTTCTTGAGTATTCGCAGGAGCGCAAATTCAGATGGTTACTTATGTTTCGAGGATGCCTTCTCTTCGAGCCGTGATTGATAGCTGGTATGCTTATATTGTGTTTGTTGTGATGTACCTATATTGTAATTGCTCTTATATTCGATTTGGTAGTAGATTTGTTTCCATCCAACTATCATCCTTAGATACTTCTTATTGAGATCTAGTTTCATAAATACTGGTTAATTATTTATATTCGATTTCCATGGATAAGATTTAGATTATATCCTGTGACTTGTGACATATGTTATACCACTTGTGGATTTGATATCCATATTACAACGTACGTGTGGATTTGGTTTCCATATATTGGAGTTGCCATATCCATGCGGCTAGCATGCTTACGTGTCCTAGTCCTACGTATCTTTGGGACTGGGGCGTGATACTTGCTATATCCTTTTGAGGACCTGGTCTCTGCCAATTTTGCAGCATAGACGGTTGCGGAGATTTTTGGAGCTGTTGATAAGTATTGTCTCATCATACTGGCATTAGAATCAGGTACTGTTATCATTTCTACTTTAGCTATGTTTACCTTTTCTTATTGATTACTCATCTGCTGCTATAACCTTGTTTTATAGACTCTTATTATTTCTTCGAGTATATTCGAATAAGTATTGAATAGGGTGCATACTAGGATCTTAATATTTTATGACCTTGTCGATTGAGATGTAGCTATATTTTATCATATTACTTAGATAGTACAGTCTTAAGTGTACTCTAACAGGTCCATTAAATTGGGTTTGTCTATTGGAATTGTGTTGTTGGCCATTGCCGCATGGCTAGTTCCTCGGTATTTTGGGACTGGGGCGTGACACCAATATCGCTGAAAGGAGCAAGCCAACTCTAGTTTAGGTCATACCACGTTCCCAACAAGTGGTATCAGAGCCCATAGATACGAAGTTGTTTTAGGCGGCTCTATTCGGTTTGAGATAGATTATGCTGAATGTTCATGCGTATGATTAGATTATACGGGCTATTTTCTCAAGATAGAGTAGGAGTATCCTCTGTAACGTAGTTTAAAGACGGATCAGACCTAAGGTTAGAGGTAACTACACGAATTGGGTCTAAAGATGGGTATGGCACATCCAAAACGTTGAGGTTGGTACACAAATGATGGTGTGGATGAACGTGTCAGTTTGGTTATATGGTCGAACAAATAGAGATAATAATATGTTATATCACCTGGGTGCTCGGTTGGCGGTAACGAACAAGGGTGCTCGGCTAGCGGGATCGAGCAAGGGTTCTCGGCTAACAGGAATGAGCTAGGGTGCTCAAAGATACAGGGGTGTACTTGGTTGCTCGGTCAGCAAAAACAAACTCAGGTGGAGATTTTTGTATTGTATCTCATTTTTTATTCAGCACTTAAAAGGTGATGATAATGGAGTTGATAGTTTAGTCCCACATCGGATAGGAAGTGGGAACATGAGGTAAACATAATTGGGATTGGTTCAGGCCTTACAAGGGAATACTCTTTTAAGGCATGGGCCGAGTCCAATATCATACCTCATGGGCCAACTCTAGTTCGAGTCACACCATGTTCCTAACATTAATGTCACATGTATATATAATCATATTTATTATTCGTGCCTAGATCTTCAAACAATTATTTTACCCTGTGTTTATATTATGTTGCTTTACCAATGCATATCCATATTTATGCAACATAGATTGGTACTTAGATGAAATAATGGATAAATAATGGGAATATTATAACTATCACTTTTTTGATAGGAATATTTTTGTCTTTTCCTACTTAGTATTATTGTTAATATTTATATTTCATATTAATTATATTAATTATATTTTTATTTCATAATATTTGGTATTGTCACGTGTATAATATATATTCAATATAATTGATGGTTACTTGTCAGTTAAAATAGTTGTTAGTTAGCCTAAATGACCCCAACTGGACTTGACATGACCCATGACCCAATGTTTAATTAATTATTAGTCATGACTATATTAGGTCCCTTAAACCTTTTTTAGATTCAAGAATGGAATATTCTTTCCTAAGGATTAAAAGATCCTATTCATGAGAGATTGAGAGGGGCATTTTGGTTAAACCAAATAGACCTAAACCTAACCCTAACCCTAACAATAGGGGTCGGCCACTATAGGGGGAGTATAAGTACTATTTGGTTCTATAATAGCCTCTCTCTCTCTTTTATTTTTACTCATCCCCAAATATTCCTCCAATTTAAGAAGAAGTCCCAACTCCATTCATTCCCAAATCAATCTCTATTATCCCTCAAATTCTAATCCCAAAGAGGCTAGGAGCTTGGCATAGCAAGGAGAAAGTATTAGAAGGAAGCTAGCTTGAGGGAGGTTTCCATTCTTTGAAATTGTGTCCTCTTGCTATGTTGCATTGGGAATCCATCTTCCAATAGGTAAAATTCCTATTTTCCTTGTTATTTTAATTTTAAATTATGTATTTGACCATTAGGAACCTGCCCATGGCTAATGTAACGACCCATTCCGTTCAAGCGGACAACCGATTCAAACTGTGCAAGTGCAATGACCCGACCCGCTTTGCTCAATGAGAAGACTCGTTTGAGACAAAGGATTCTAGACTTGACCCTTAAGGAGATCAGACTTAGACTTTCAAAGACTCGCTCGGAGTATCGCTCGACCGAGACGAATCATCGCTAATATGGGTGGCTACGATAAACTTGTCTTTACTTAGCCAGCACACTTAAAATATGGATGATACATGCTAGTCGCAAGGTGAATCACCCCTTGCATGCTAATAAAGAATACAATGCACCTAACTAAGAGAGTAATCTCATCTTGTATTGCTTGTGTTAGAATATGGAAATAAAACTTGGCTTATAAATGGACCCTAGCATGCTACCTTTCCTTCGTGTAAGTAGACTCCACTATGCCTCAAGTAGATCATCGTATACTCTTCGTAGTGTACTGCTTTACTTGTTTACACTGCACGCCCATAGATTATGTCGTTCGATACTTCCAAGTACGGTTGCACTACTCGTACTACCCCTTATACCATGCTAACATAAATGCTAATATTTTATATAAATGCATGCTTGCCTGCTTATATTATAGTTTGTACTCGTTGCCTTATTTTAATGCTTGTTACATAATTTATGCCACAACCGTGTAATACTATCCTTGCCTTGCATTCATCTAAGTTCCCCAGAAGACTATCAAATAGTCGTTCCGCACAAGAATGAACCTAAAAGTACTCGGGACCGTTAGGTCGCCGAGGTAGTCCCGAACTAGGGACTGCATCTTTACAAGTTAAACAACACTCGTCCTAGAATGAATCGAACGGCTCGGGGAGTCGATATATTTATGAACAATCCTGAACTTGAACTTAAATTTGACCCGAATATGTACCTGACAAGAGACCCAAGACTAGAGACTTGCATGGTCATGGACAACTCGTGCATGAGGTATCTGATTCCTTGGATGATCACCGGGGCACTTGGATCATACCGGTCTAAGAGGAATGAATAGTATATTGCGTATTAAATTCGGTTATGGTATTTGGTGCCGTCTTTGGGGCAGGACAATACTCGATATTCGGGCCTTGGTAGAGCATACTACCTTGGACTAGCCGTCTACCCATGATAGTCGTATGAATCGGCGAGATAGCATGTAATGGCTCTTCTGTATCACCTGTTCACCTTGAATTGCTCGTCTTGTATCAAGTGATGTACCTTATTTCGTCACAAGACTATAAATTAGTCCTTTATGGCTAAGCTAGTGACCTCATGTTCATATAGATAAGTCATCCTCACTTAGCGACAATCTACGTGAGAGTCATTGCATCGCATCTAGTAATCTGAAACACCTGAACGATTATGAGTATAATATATCTATGCATAAATTGAACAACTTGAGCAATTTATTGTAACATATCTTAGTAATCCATGTAACTTGGGCACATAAAATAGAACCTCGCTCATGACACTCGTGTTTGCTTATGAAATTTGATTTGATTTTATTATATATGTGCATGCCTGGTTTAACTTGGTTTGCCTTCGACAGGAAAGGACGGATGGTAAGTTGGTAAGTCTTGCCGTATTACTCTTATATCGTACGGCGCATTGCCATACAAGTTAGGCTTGTACATTATGCCATAAAACTGAACCTAAGGTAAGATTAGAAAGATAACTTAATAGATGGTGCATAAAATCTTTATAACGTGTTTGGATTTGTCGAACGGGCGAGAAGCCTCCCCACTAGTGCATTCATGTACTGTAACCCACCAGATTGCTTGTAGGGTGTGGAAGAACCTCGTTCGGTACGAAAACCCTCCTTTGTGCGTGCTAAGACATGAAATTCGCTCTGGAGCCTTGGAGCGTTGCATCCGGAACTGAAGCACATATACAAAACATAATGTTGGAACATCGCCTATGTATCATTCCATAAATTGTAGCCACTTGGCACGCTTTTATCGTTTCGGAGAGAGAGAGAGAGGACTTAAGCGACTTGTAATATCGGCTTAGCGCCGCTTGTAATACTTGTTCATATTCAATAAAGAGCTTGTTTTAATTGAATACTTATGTTATTCAATGCTTCCGCTATTGAAGACTCTGTGAACTTGTTACCAATCGCCTGTTCGTTTCTTATTCCGCTACACTAGGAATATTTGTGCGACTCTATGCCTTAGGCATTTTATCGCCTGTTCAGATCATGGCCTTGCATGGGCACAGTTTGTGCTCGTGCAGCATCACATCCAGATGGAAAAGATTGTCCCGCGGGAGTGCTGGCGCGGTGATTCGCGCTCAGCGGGGACAGCCGATTACCTGCGAAAGATTGGGACGTGACATATTGGTATCAAAGTATTGCTTTATGCCTTTGAACTTCGTATCGAGTTTCTCAGTTTTGAAAGCTCATTCGTAGGTTATGTGCATATACTCTCTCTCTCGTTGACCCGATTGGGATGTTCCATACAATGAGTCTAAATAATTTCAAAAGTTTCATGTGATTGATATGATTGCTTGTACTGGATAGTTACTCGATGACCCTTATCCCAACCTATGTTAGACTTTATGGGAATAAACTCGTGCTAGAATTTATAAGTTATATGCGAACACGTAAACCTATACATGATTTCTCAGCTGATTAGTGTACGAGATAGAATATCGTTCGAACGGTTAGCTATGCACACAGTCTTTCGGCTAAGTTGTGTTGTGTATCGCATGCCAAGACCTTTTTTGGTGCAAGCTAGTTGCAAGCAAGATTGAGATATCGTTCAAATAAAGATAAGTCAAATTTAGATTGGCAACCGATAGAAATATTATCAGATTATCGCTAAAGAGAATATAGAGATCGTGCTTGGATTTTGAGAAATAGCTCGGACGGTACTTCATGTCGGCAGATACAAATTGGATATAGTTTGCTTGGATGACTATCAATAAGATATATATATATATATATATATATATATATATATATATATATATATATATATATATATATATATATATATATATATATATCGAGACTAAGATTTATCAGGCGATGCTTAGGTATTGTGCAGGAATTCTAACGAACGACTTGGTGAATATGCTAGCGAGTGATGCGAACACGATTGAGGATTTAATTGGGTGACTCGACTCCTGAGTAGTATACAGATTATTTTGGAAATATTTAAGCAAATTTATAGGTCTCGTGCGATAGTTGGTTTAAACGACTGAGAATGACTTGAACAAGTGATAAGGCTTATATCAAATAGGGATTCAAGAAAATAAAATCAATATTTTGGTCAAAGAAAACTTGGTGAAAACTTGATGGATCGTGTGAGCAATTTTAAATGGATTAAAACTTATGTAGGATATCGCTCGATAGAAGTTAGCCTGAGAATGAATATTATGGTTCGATGAAAGAGATAAGCGATAACGGATTTGACCTAAAATTTTGAAGAACGATCTTGAATATAGTTCGAAAAAGATAACCTTCAAAATCAGTCCCGACCGAGAACGATTATTCTGTGGGAGCACCGACGTGGTGATTTCACGTCCGACGGGGATGATTGAACTCACAAAAATATATTTCGTGATTATTCCAAATGAACTCGATGAATGGAACGTATCAAAAATGGATCAACTTTGGCTTGAATATTTAAAACTTAGTTGTTTGAGGAATGCCAGAAGTAGACTATGGATTTATCAAATGGTAATATTAAAGTTGGATGATTTTGCTAGACGAATTATAATCATGGCATTAACAAACATCACTTGGTGGATAAATATATATAAATTGGATGGAGCAAAGAGATAAGATGTCTCGATCATTTTGATGATAACCGTAACGTTCGACGTTCTTGTCTTGTGCGAGCATAACTCAATGCTTGTACATGCGTCACATCCAGATTAGGATGATTATCCAGCGGAAGCATTGACGTGGTGATCTCACGTCCAACGAGGATGATCGAACTTGCGGAAGACCAGAGTATAAAAATTAATGGATCATCTTGACTTGTGGTTTGACACGATAAGACGAGTTTGAAAATAGAAGTAAATCGAAAGTATTTCAGGAATAAGTTAGCCTAGAACCTGGAGTAAGTCATGCTTGATAGTTTCATGAATGGATACATAAATCTTGTTGGACGACTTGGAGTAATGATCAAAGATTTAGAATTAAATCATGGTTTGGTGGTCTAGACTTAGAATAGATATATGGGTTCTATCAAACATGCTTAAGAAGATAGACTATACGAATTGCTAGGCTTGTCTTGAGACTTGGATATACTATAGATTTAACTGAACGGACTCGAACCCTGTACAAACGAACGTGTTATTGTGAGTAGAATAATCTGTGCTCGATGTTTAGAAATCTGAGTGAAACGAGCTTGGGTAGAATATCCCATTTAAACGAATAATGATTTGACCTTAGGAATTAGGGTGACCATTGTACGACAAATTTGCATGATGAATCGTGTGCTTGAACTTGTACCTATTATCTTGTGAGCTGACCTAGTAACTAGGCAAACGACCCTGTGCTGAGTGAAAGAACTTGTGTAACCGACTTTAGCATATTGCTTGAACAAGCCATAAAACTGGAAAAGCCAGACTTAGGGTTAGACTTGGAACGGTAAACGTGTGTTATGCTTGACCCAAAAGGATGGACGCTAGTTGCTTGATCGGATAGATCGTGCTTAATGGTAGTGTAATGCTTGGTTTGAATGGAAATGACTTGGAAATTTTCTTGACCATGTTGAAGGTATTATCGTGATTTGTAAAACGAGAACCCTTGAGATTTTTACAAGTAGCTTGTCCGATTTCACTATCGCTAAGTTTGGTTGAATCCATATGTTTGAGGGACGCCTTGAATGTGTGCACGATCCAAGACCCAGTGATATGTTAAACTCGAGTGCAAAGACTTAGCTATCGCTAAGTTTGTTGACATGCATATGTTTGATGGACACTTTGAATATGTGCACGATCCAGACTCGCGATATGCTGATCTCGAATGCTAGTGTAAGTAAATATGTTAGATTCGCACGAATGTGTATATCGATTTGGATAAGTTGACTCAGCGTTAGATTGTTATTCAAGATGGATCATAACATACCCCACGTTAAGCAATATATATTCTGCGCTAAGGTGCAGTAAAGACTGAGTCACAGCTTGGATTAAATGATAGTGTCATTCAATAAAACCGACCCAGTATAAAAGCAACACGGTATAAGGAATGAGTAAGAAATTATGTTTGAACTGATCTAGTGATGTCGATTGCTATGCTTGAGATAGATTCGTTAGTGCGTTAGAATGACTTGCGCTCAGGAAGTCTCGAGTACGAGACTTTTTTAAGTGGTGTATAATGTAATGACCCGTTCCGTTCAAATGGACAGCCGATTCAAATGACACAAGTACAATGAACTGACCTACTTTGCTCAGCGAAAAGACTCGTTTGAGGCAAATGATTCCAGACTTGTCCCTTCAAGAGTTCAGACTTAGACTTTCAAAGGCTCGCTCGGAGTATCGTTCGACCAAGGCGAATTATTGCTAAGGTGGGTGGCTACGATGAACTTATCTTTGCTTAGCCAGCATACTTAAAATATGGATGATACATGCTAGTTGCTAGGTGAATTATCCCTTGCATGCTAATAAAGAATATAATGCACCTAGCTAAAGGAATAATTCTATCTTGTATTGCTTGTGTTAGAACATGGAAATAAAACTTGGCTTATAAATGAACCCTCGCATGCTACCTTTCCTTCGTTCAAGTAGACCCCACTATGCCTTGAGTAGATTATCATATACTCTTCGTAGTGCACTGCTTCACTTGTTTACACTACATGCCATAGATTATGTCTTTAGATAGGCCGATGTACGGTTGTACTACTCGTACTACCCTTTAGACTGTGCTAACATAAATGCTTGTTCATATAAATGCATGCTTGCCTGCTTCCATTTTAATTTGTACTCGTTATCTCATTTCAATGCTTATCACATAATTTATGCCATGACCATGTAATACTATCATTGCCTTGCATTCATCTAAGTTTTCCGAAAGACTATCAAATAGTCGTGCCGCACAAGAATGAACCTGAAAGTACTCGGGACAGTTAGATCGCCGAGGTAGTCCCGAACTAGGGACTGCATCTTGATAAGTTAAATAATACTCATCCTGGAATAAATTGAATAGCTCGGGGAGTCGATATATTTATGAACAATCCAGAACTTGAACTTAAATCTGACCCGAATATGTATCTGACAAGAGACCCAAGACTAGAGACATGCATGGTCATGGACAACTCGTGCACGAGGTATCTGATTCCTCGGATGATCACCGGGGCACTGGGATCGTACCGGCCTAGGAGGAATGAATGGTATATTGCGTGCCAAAATCGGTTATGGTATGCGGCACCATCTTTGGGACAGGGCAATACTCGGTATTCGGGCCTTGGTAGAGCATACTACCTTGGATAAGCCGTCTACCCATGATAGTCGTATAAATCAGCGGAATGGAATATAATGGCTTTTCTGTATCATATGTTCACCTTGAATTACTCGTCTTGTATCAAGCGTTGTACCCGATTCCGTCACAAGACTATAAATCGGTCCTTTACGGCTAAGCTAGTAACATCTTGTTCATATAGATAAGTCATCCTCGCTTAGCGGTAATCCGCGTGCGAGTCATTGCATCGCATCCAGTAAACTAAAACACCTGAATGATTATGAGTATAAGATATCTATGCATAAATTGAACAACCTGAGCAATTCATTGCAATACACCTGAGTAATTTGTGTTATAACTTGTGCACCTGAAACAGAACCTCACTCATAACACTCATGTTTGCTTATGCAATTTGATTGAATTTTATTATATATGCTCGTGCTTGGTTTAACTTGGTTTGCCTTGGACGGGGAAGGATGGATGGTAAATTGGTAAGTCTTACTGTGTTACTCTTATATCATACGGCACATTGCCACACGAGTTAGGCTTGTATATTATGCCATAAAACTTAACCCAAGGCAAGACTAGAAAGATAACTTAATAGATGGTGCACAAAACCTTTATAACGTGTTTGGATTTGTCGAGCGGGCGAGAAGCCTCCCCACCAGTATATTCAGGTACTAATAACCCACCAGATTGCTTGTAGGGTATGGAAGAAACTCGTTCGTTGAGGAAACCTCCCTTAGTGCGTGCTAAGGCGTGGAGTTTATTCTGGACCCTTGGAGTGTTGCGTCCAAAACTGAAGCATATATACAAGACATAATATTGGAACATCGCCTATGTATCATTCCATAAATTACAGCCACTTAGCACGCTTTTATCATTTCAGAGAGAGAGAGGACTTAAGCGACTTATAATATCGGCCTAGTGCCGCTGGTAACACTTTTTCAATATCAATAAAGAGCTTGTTTTACTTCTATACTTGTGTTATTCAATACTTCCTCTATTGATGACTCTGTGAACTTGTTACCAATCGTCTATTCATATTTTATTCTGTAAACCCCCAAATTTTCAAATTATTCAATCTTGGATTTTTCCCAATTTTCTGGAATTTTCTGAGAATTTTCTGTAATTAAAATCAAGGTTTTCAATTTATAAATGATTTTTAATTGGCAATAAATAATATTAAAATGTCATGAAAATAATATTTTTGGGTGTAAAATGAAAAATTGGACTTAGGGTAATTTTTCTGGATTTTTCTGGGCCTCAGACCTATTTTTAAAAGCCTAAAAACTATTTTCTAAATTTATTAATTAATTAATTAATATTTATTATGATTATTATTATTATTATTGTTTTATTTATTTATTTTATTAGGTTTGGGCCCGGCCCAGTGGGCCGAGCCCAGTTGCAACCCGGCCCAGCCCTATGCTTAGCGGGTCGGGCGGGTCGGCCTGACCGGATCCGCGCCCGACCCGGACCCGCACCCCTACCCAGTCCTCCCCCTCGATCCGAAATGACCGCCGCCCGCCGCGTTCTCCGGCGACGTGGCCGGAGAACCACCCACGTCGTCATCCCCTCCGGATCACCCGCCCACGCCCCGGCCTCACCCCGCCTCGCAACCCCCTATATAAACCCCATCTCCGCCCTTGTTCTTCCCCCCAAACCGAAACCCTAAACCTAGCTCGACCCCCTTCCGGCGATCTCCGGCAGCCCCGATCCCCGCCGTCCACCTCCCAGAACCACCTCCTCCACCCGCCGCTCTCCCTCTCCTCCTCCTCCCCAGGCGGCCAGACCCCCGTGTCCAACTTCCCCCGTTGATTCGAGAGCCGCCGTCGATCCCCGCCGCTCCGGTGCGCCGCCGGAGACTTCGCCTGAGCCGCCAGAGCCCGGGCCGACCTCGCCAGCCTCCGGCGCACCCTCCAGCAGCACCGGACACGCCGCGGACACGACCCAGACGCGGATACGGGCCCGGACACGCCGCTGACACGTCCAGGACACGAATCGCGTGTCGGACTCGGTTCAGAAACCCTGGTTTCTCGGTCCCCTTCAGGTATTCATAACTTGCAACCCTGATCTCCGTTTTCGATTCCGTCAATTCCTACGCGAAGCCTGTACGACCCTCTCGGTGTCCGGACAAACTGTTCGGGACATCGCGTCCTGTGGTGATCGCACACCGCGATCCAAAAACAGGAAAAACTAGACCCTATTTCACCCCGAAACCGAGTACGTCCCGCCAAACGGGACGACTTGGTCGTGCGCGGTTTTCACAGATACGTGCGCAGCGTTGATACGGACGTGTGAGATCTCGCGGAAGCTGATTCGGGTGTGCGTGCACACCGGAATCAACGCGTATCCGCGGACATCGCTCCGTATCCGCCTTTTCGGCAATTCGCCCTAACTTCGTGCACACTCGTCAGATCGAGACGAAACTTGCGCCATCGGACTCGTAGCGATACGCTGGTCCTGTGGGTCAAGTTTGGTTCGATTCTGAGAACGTTGACGAAATCGCGTGTCGTGGGCCCCACAGGCCCCGCTCGACGGGCGATTTTGTGTTCGGCTCACCGGAATCTAAATCTGGAAGTTCCGTTGGGTTCGTATCAGCGTTCCTGACCTGTTGACACTAAGTTTGGTGAATTTGGAGACCGTTGACCTGGACACGTTTTTCGGTGCAAAGCGGGCCCACCGGCAGACCACGTTTTGACCCGAAATTATCGTTTTTGCCCTTGTCTCCAAATTGGACCCAAGGACAGGCGTTTCTAGCTATTTGACATCTTCTGAGAATGATGGTAATGTCTGTTTCAGCTTTTGGACTCACCTCTGGACATTTCTCCCAAGAACCTAATTTAATCAGATCCAAACAACAGGCAAGTACCTGCACTTCAAGTTAATCTTTATATTGTGATAATTAAATTCCCTGCTCTACTAGTACTCTTGCTGATTACACGTAGTGTTAGAATACTATATTTTATGTCTTGAATATTTGGAATTCATGTCTTGTTTCTCGTGTCGGGTGGGAGAATACTGAAAGGCATGTAGTTTACCTTTCCCCTTGCCGTGAATAATAGCTGTTGGTACACGACTGTCCTTCAGCCGGATCTCGATTATTCGTGACTAATAGCCGTTCATGACGGCCGGATTAGCCTTATAAACCCCTGCATGCCAACTAAGTATTCTAAAAACAAACACAAGTTTCATACAGATATTTTCTAGTCATGTTATATTCTTGCTGACTGTATAGTTTCTTTTCCTGCTCGTTTACTTCTATTTTCTCATACTCCTGTTTATAGTGTTGACTCTGAGATATTAACCTTCCTTTATGCAATTTCCTTAACATGATAGACAATGTTTAATTGTCATAAATATTTAGTTTAACATTGTTGTGCACTGTGTACTTTGCTCCTTTCCTGACTGGATCTGTTGATTTAGGCGATGATGAGGATCTTGCCCCTACTTATTATGGTCCTTATGAGGGTACAGATGATACCTATGAGGAGCCAGAACCCACTCAGGAGACCCCTGCTGCTGAGTAGCTAGTAGTAGCTATCTTTCATTTCTATTTCTTATCTTATTTATCGGGTTTGTCCCCGATTTGAATATTGAATTTCTGTACTTAAACATTTGAATTGTTGTCACATTCATTCCAGTTGCATAATTTAAGATTCTATTCTCATTATTATCTTGCCTATGTTGTTGTGAATGAGTTAGACTAGTTAGATGGATTGACCTAGACAGCGTACTACCGCCGACTCTGCGGCGTAGGCTTGACGTACCCACGCACTCGTGCCCGAACTTCCGGGTGCGGGTCGTGACACGTTTTTATGGTGGCCCATGCAGGTCCTATCCTAAAATAGGGTAATACCCTAGGACAGGGTATGGAATAAGATTGAGGATTCTAGGAAAAGCTCATTCACAGTATAGCGTCCTTATTTCAATTCTTGATATCATTGCTGCTCAATTTTTTTCTATCGCCTTTGATTTCCAAGTATTTCTATTCTGATCTTCCTATCCCTTAATCTTTCAGAATGGTCCAGACCAGGAACACAGTAGGAGGCACATCAGAACCAGCTGAGCCGAATGTGCCCGAGACTCTTGCACTCCCGCCGCCCCCATCTGTTCCGGCAGTTACCTTAGATGGGGCACAGCTAATAGGAGTATTCCAGGGATTAGTGGAATCCCAGAAAGAACAGACGGCACTTCTGCGGACCAGCCTCTCAGAAGCTCTTAAACCCCAGGAGTCGTCACTCAAGAGGCCAGGGAGTGCTAAAGACTTCAAGAACCTTAGGCCTCTGGAATTCTATGGAACTGAGGGCATTCTCTATGCCGATGAGTGGATAGAGAATGTCGAGAGACTCCTGAAGACTGCCCGGGTTCCCGATGATCTCAAAGTGGAATCCGCAAGCCTGCAACTGTTCGACATTGCTCGAACCTGGTTCAGAGATGAACCCCAACTATCTGCTTCCGACGTCACCTGGGAGGACTTCAAGAGGCTATTCAAGGAGAAATTCTACCCCGAAGTGGCTCGGGAAGCTCTCGAAAGCCAATTCGAGAGACTGGAACAAGGTAACATGACTGTTGATGAATATACTGCTGAATTTAGCAGGTTAAGCCACTTTGCGGAGTACATGGTTCGTACCCCGGAGGACAGAGCCCGCAGATTCAAGAAGGGGCTATCTCCGGATATCCGCCTTGCTGTCACCACCAGCCGAGCTCGCACCTATGATGAGATCTTGAGCGTGGCTCAAGGCGTCGAGAGAGATATGGGGCACAAACTGAAACGAGAAAGAGATACCGGGAATGCGGGACCCAACAAACGCCCTTTTCAACAACAACAACAGCAGAGGGCCCCGCAGCAAAATTAGCGTCCTCCCCCTCGAGCTCCAGCACCCCAGGCTCAAGGACAGAACCAGCGAGCTCCCCCTTACAACTATTGCCAAAAACCAGGCCACACTTGGCAAGACTGCAGAAAGAGGCTAGGTGCTTGCCTCTATTGTGGTTCCCCAGCACATCAATTGAGGGACTGTCCTGCTGCTCAAGGACGTCCAGCTGCACCAAAGGCTCCAGTCCAGGCCAGGCCCCCAGTAGCACAACAAAGGGGACCCCCGCTTCCAACTCAACAACAACGCTTTGCTCAGCACCAACAGCAGCAACAGAGGGGTGCACCGCAGCAAGGCCGTGCTTATGCAATGACTTTGGAAGAAGCGGAAGCCACAGCTGACGTGATCACAGGTTCTGTGCTTATAAATTCAATACCAGCTATTACTTTATTTGACTCTGGAGCTTCACATTCATTCATGTCAGTAGAATTCCTTATGAAGCACAACTTAATCACTAAACCCCTTAGGAATTGTTATAAGATCATTACCGGTGGAGGAATCATCCCGGTTAGTGATGCCTGTAACAATTGTCCTATTACATTATGTGGAAGAGAACTGTATGCTAGACTACTTGTAATGCCAGTGCCCAGTTTTGATATTATACTGGGTATGGATTGGTTAAGTCAACATCATGCCACAATAGACTGTCACAGAGGCAGTGTAATCTTCAGACCCCCTTGCAAGCCAGAATTTGAATTTGCTAGAGGTTCTAGAGAAATGGGTAATAACATAATTTGTGGAGCCCTAGTAACAAAAGAATTGCCACCTATCATCTCTGAATACCTTGATGTCTTCCCTGAGGATCTCCCAGGATTACCCCCAGACCGAGAAGTTGAATTCTCCATTGACTTAGTGCCAGGAGCAGCACCAGTATCTCAGAACCCCTACAGAATCAACAAGAACGAGATAATAGAACTAAATGAACAAATCAAAGAGCTAGAAGACAAAGGTTTCATTAGGTCTAGTGTCTCGCCTTGGGGAGCCCCAGTACTATTTGTGCCCAAGAAGGACGGAACATCCAGAATGTGTATTGACTATAGGGCCTTAAATGCCTTAACAATTAAGAATAAGTATCCCCTGCCCAGGATAGATGACTTATTTGATCAGTTGAGTGGAGCTCGGGTGTTTTCCAAGATTGATTTGAGGTCGGGTTACCACCAAGTAAGGGTGAGAAAAGAAGACATCCCTAAAACTGCTTTCAATACCCGGAACGGACACTACGAATTCTTAGTAATGCCGTTCGGGTTGACGAATGCTCCAGCAGTTTTTATGAACCTAATGAACAGAGTTTTCCAGCCATACCTAGACAAATTTGTAGTGGTCTTCATTGATGACATTTTGATCTACTCCAAGACCCCCGAAGAACATGAAGAACATTTGAGGTTAGCATTGGAGACTTTGAGGAAGGAAAAACTTTATGGAAAATTGTCTAAATGTGCTTTCTTCCTAGACAAAGTAGAATTCTTGGGACATGTTGTGACTGGAGATGGAATAGCAGTAGACCCTAAGAAGATAGCTGCAGTAGAATCCTGGCCCACTCCAGACTCTGTAGCTGAGATTAGAAGTTTCCTGGGACTAGCTGGCTACTATCGGAAGTTTGTGAAGGACTTTGCTAGAATTGCGGAGCCCATGACAAAATTAACAAGAAAAGATGAAGAGTTCACCTGGACTGATGAATGTCAGCGTGCTTTTGAGGAATTGAAGAAAAGACTGACTTCTGCCCCTATTCTAACCTTACCTTCCGGAACCGGAGGTTTCGCTATTTATAGTGATGCTTCTGGAAAAGGTCTAGGTTGTGTACTAGAGCAGAACAAGAAGGTAATAGCATATGCCTCTAGACAGCTTCGACCACATGAAAAAAATTATCCAACTCATGATTTAGAATTAGCAGCTGTCATTTTTGCTCTTAAACTATGGAAGCATTATCTTTATGGAGAAAGGGTGGAAATATTTACAGACCATAAAAGTCTAAAATATATTTTCACTCAGAAAGAGCTAAACATGAGGCAAAGAAGGTGGCTGGAACTAATGAAAGACTTTGATATCACTCTTCAATATCACCCTGGGAAGGCAAATGTAGTTGCTGATGCTCTAAGCAGGTATCCTATGGCGATGTACTTGACTATGGACAGACACCTGCTGGAGGACTTGGAAAGTTTAGGTATTGAAGTAATTATCCCAGGAAAAGAGGGCTAAATGATGAACTTGCAGATTCAGTCTACCTTAATAGACAAGATCAAGGAGACTCAGTTTCAAGACGAAGGCCTGCGAAGCCTTCGAGGTCAAGTACAAGCTGGATTAGTAGAAGAGTTCAGAATTCATGAAGATGGATCACTGAGGCATGGCGACAGATTATGTGTACCTCAAGGAGACATAAGAGAAGAGGTTATGCAAGAGGCGCACAGATCGCAGTACTCTATACATCCAGGAGCCAACAAGATGTACAAGGACCTGAGGACGCATGTTTGGTGGCATGGCATGAAGAGAGAAGTATCCAGGTTCGTATCTCGTTGTTTAGTGTGCCAGCAAGTCAAGGCAGAAAGACAAAGACCTGGAGGATTGCTTCAACCACTACCCATTCCGGAATGGAAATGGGAACATATCACAATGGATTTTGTTTCCGGACTTCCAAGGACACCTAGTGGAAAGGATGCAATCTGGGTGATAGTAGATAGACTGACCAAGTCTGCACATTTTCTACCTTTCAAAGTAGGGCTATCTACAGAGAAGCTGGCAGATTTATATATCAGACATATTGTTAGGCTGCATGGAGTTCCAGTAAGTATTGTCTCCGACAGAGATTCAAGATTCACCTCCCACTTCTGGAAGAGCTTACAAGCCAGTTTGGGGACGCAACTCAAATTCAGCACAGCTTATCATCCCCAAACTGATGGACAATCGGAACGTACAATCCAGACCCTTGAAGATATGCTCCGTACATGTGTTCTGGATTTTGGAGGATCCTGGGAAGACTATTTACATCTGGTGGAGTTCTCTTATAACAACAGCTACCAAGCCAGTATCGAGATGACTCCATTTGAAGCCCTGTATGGCCGAAGATGTCGTACCCCGCTATCATGGGACGACGTTGGAGAAAGAGCCCTACTGGGACCAGAGATGGTGATCGATTCAGCTGAAAAGGTAAAGCAAATAAGGGACAGACTTCGAGTGGCTCAAGACAGGCAACGACATTGGGCAAATAGCCACCGAAGGCCCTTAGAATTTGAGGTAATTAAATTTATAAAATTCAAGTCAATTTAAATATTTTGCTTATGGAACTAAGACTTGATTGTGACTTTATTAAAGGTTGGAGAGCTGGTGTTCTTAAAGATTTCCCCGACACGTGGCACCATTAGGTTCGGAAGGAGTGGAAAACTCAGCCCAAGATTCATCGGACCTTTTGGCATACAGGAGAAAATCGAAGAAGTGGCATACCGACTGGCATTGCCACCCTCTCTGGATGGAGTACATAACGTCTTCCACGTGTCGCAGCTGAGGAAGTATGTGTCAGACCCCAGTCACATTTTGGATCACTCAGAGCTCGAAGTAGGCCCAAGTTTGACTTACCAAGAGCAACCCGTGGAGATCCTGGATCGCTCGAAGAAAGTCCTACGGAACCAGGTTATCTCACTGGTTCGCGTAGCTTGGAAGCACCATTCTTTCGGCGAATCCACCTGGGAGCGAGAAGACGAGATTAGAGAGCGATACCCCTATCTTTTTGAACCCTGAGGTATATTGTATTTTATTTTTCGGCCTTTCCTTTCGTGCCTTGTTATTCTTAAATTTCGAGGACGAAATTTTTGTAAGTTGGGTAGGTTGTAAACCCCCAAATTTTCAAATTATTCAATCTTGGATTTTTCCCAATTTTCTGGAATTTTCTGAGAATTTTCTGTAATTAAAATCAAGGTTTTCAATTTATAAATGATTTTTAATTGGCAATAAATAATATTAAAATGTCATGAAAATAATATTTTTGGGTGTAAAATGAAAAATTGGACTTAGGGTAATTTTTCTGGATTTTTCTGGGCCTCAGACCTATTTTTAAAAGCCTAAAAACTATTTTCTAAATTTATTAATTAATTAATTAATATTTATTATGATTATTATTATTATTATTGTTTTATTTATTTATTTTATTAGGTTTGGGCCCGGCCCAGTGGGCCGAGTCCAGTTGCAACCCGGCCCAGCCCTATGCTTAGCGGGTCGGGCGGGTCGGCCTGACCGGATCCGCGCCCGACCCGGACCCGCACCCCTACCCAGTCCTCCCCCTCGATCCGAAATGACCGCCGCCCGCCGCGTTCTCCGGCGACGTGGCCGGAGAACCACCCACGTCGTCATCCCCTCCGGATCACCCGCCCACGCCCCGGCCTCACCCCGCCTCGCAACCCCCTATATAAACCCCATCTCCGCCCTTGTTCTTCCCCCCAAACCGAAACCCTAAACCTAGCTCGACCCCCTTCCGGCGATCTCCGGCAGCCCCGATCCCCGCCGTCCACCTCCCAGAACCACCTCCTCCACCCGCCGCTCTCCCTCTCCTCCTCCTCCCCAGGCGGCCAGACCCCCGTGTCCAACTTCCCCCGTTGATTCGAGAGCCGCCGTCGATCCCCGCCGCTCCGGTGCACCGCCGGAGACTTCGCCTGAGCCGCCAGAGCCCGGGCCGACCTCGCCAGCCTCCGGCGCACCCTCCAGCAGCACCGGACACGCCGCGAACACGACCCAGACGCGGATACGGGCCCGGACACGCCGCTGACACGTCCAGGACACGAATCGCGTGTCGGACTCGGTTCAGAAACCCTGGTTTCTCGGTCCCCTTCAGGTATTCATAACTTGCAACCCTGATCTCCGTTTTCGATTCCGTCAATTCCTACGCGAAGCCTGTACGACCCTCTCGGTGTCCGGACAAACTGTTCGGGACATCGCGTCCTGTGGTGATCGCACACCGCGATCCAAAAACAGGAAAAACCAGACCCTATTTCACCCCGGAACCGAGTACGTCCCGCCAAACGGGATGACTTGGTCGCGCGCGGTTTTCACAGATACGTGCGCAGCGTTGATACGGACGTGTGAGATCTCGCGGAAGCTGATTCGGGTGTGCGTGCACACCGGAATCAACGCGTATCCGCGGACATCGCTCCGTATCCGCCTTTTCGGCAATTTGCCCTAACTTCGTGCACACTCGTCAGATCGAGACGAAACTTGCGCCATCGGACTCGTAGTGATACGCTGGTCCTGTGGGTCATGTTTGGTTCGATTCTGAGAACGTTGACGAAATCGCGTGTCGTGGGCCCCACAAGCCCCGCTCGACGGGCGATTTTGTGTTCGGCTCACCGGAATCCAAATCTGGATGTTCCGTTGGGTTCGTATCAGCGTTCCTGACCTGTTGACACTAAGTTTGGTGAATTTGGAGACCGTTGACCTGGACACGTTTTTCGGTGCAAAGCGGGCCCACCGGTAGACCCCGTTTTGACCCGAAATTACCGTTTTTGCCCTTGTCTCCAAATTGGACCCAAGGACAGGCGTTTCTAGCTATTTGACATCTTCTGAGAATGATGGTAATGTCTGTTTCAGCTTTTGGACTCACCTCTGGATATTTCTCCCAAGAACCTAATTTAATCAGATCCAAACAACAGGCAAGTACCTGCACTTCAAGTTAATCTTTATATTGTGATAATTAAATTCCCTGCTCTACTAGTACTCTTGCTGATTACACGTAGTGTTAGAATACTATATTTCATGTCTTGAATATTTGGAATTCATGTCTTGTTTCTCGTGTCGGGTGGGAGAATACTGAAAGGCATGTAGTTTACCTTTCCCCTTGCCGTGAATAATAGCTGTTGGTACACGACTGTCCTTCAGCCGGATCTCGATTATTCGTGACTAATAGTCGTTCATGACGGCCGGATTAGCCTTATAAACCCCTGCATGCCAACTAAGTATTCTAAAAACAAACACAAGTTTCATACAGATATTTTCTAGTCATGTTATATTCTTGCTGACTGTATAGTTTCTTTTCCTGCTCGTTTACTTCTGTTTTCTCATACTCCTGTTTATAGTGTTGACTCTGAGATATTAACCTTCCTTTATGCAATTTTCTTAACATGATAGACAATGTTTAATTGTCATAAATATTTAGTTTAACATTGTTGTGCACTGTGTACTTTGCTCCTTTCCTGACTGGATCTGTTGATTTAGGCGATGATGAGAATCTTGCCCCTACTTATTATGGTCCTTATGAGGGTACAGATGATACCTATGAGGAGCCAGAACCCACTCAGGAGACCCCTGCTGCTGAGTAGCTAGTAGTAGCTATCTTTCATTTCTATTTCTTATCTTATTTATCGGGTTTGTCCCCGATTTGAATATTGAATTTCTGTACTTAAATATTTGAATTGTTGTCACATTCATTCCAGTTGCATAATTTAAGATTCTATTCTCATTATTATCTTGCCTATGTTGTTGTGAATGAGTTAGACTAGTTAGATGGATTGACCTAGACAGCGTACTACCGCCGACTCTGCGGCGTAGGCTGGACGTACCCACGCACTCGTGCCCGAACTTCCGGGTGCGGGTCGTGACATATTCTGCTGCACTCGGACTATCTGTGCGACTCTGTGGCTTGGGCATTTTATCGTCTGCTCGGATCATGGCGTTGCACGGGCGCAGCTTGTGCTCATGCGGCATCACGTCCAGATAGAAAAGATCGTCCTGTGGGAGCACTGGCACGGTGATTTTCCCCCAGCGGGGATGATCGATTACCTGCAGGAGATCGGAGCATGACAGCTAAAGGCTACCCATAGAAAGAAGAACTAGGTTCATAGGAGGCCTATGGAGAAAATTATATTGACTTTTGTGACCAAATTAGAAAAAATTCGAATTCGGAGAACTAGGTATTTGTAGGAATGTCCCATAGGTAATTTTAGGTTGTAATTCATGATTTGCTAGCATTTACTTGTCCATAATTAGATACGAGGAGTGTGTAGCATGATACGCCATGATACGAGTAGGTAGGTTGGTATTTTCCCCTTGTGTTGGTGTCCATTGGTATCCAATACACTATATTATGATTAGATCTATTGTTTATTGGTGTAATTATATTACTTATATCATTTGTAAAGAGTCTCATGGTGTTTGGGGGGTTGGTATCATGGCATTCGTGGTTGTATAATATGGGTATCAATGGGATACATATATGTATCATGAGTTTTTCTCTTATGTGTTTGATGAATTGTTATTTAAGTGTTGTGTGGTTGTTTTAGGGAGGAATTAAGGATGATTGGTAGTGATGGGTTGATGAGTGAGAGTGGAGTGTATTGAATTCTGTTATGAGCATTGTATTTGGTGTGTCTTGAGTATTATTTGTTATCCAATGCACATGAGGTATTTGTGTAATTGTGTGGCATTTGTGTAATATAGTTGTTAGGCGTATATGGGTGTGTGTAGGGACTAGAGAGGGTCGGGCACTACATTGCAACAGTGGTAGCAGTGGTAAAGAGTGTATGTGAGTATATAAATTATATGGGTGTCTGGTTATATGAATGTCTATATCTTGTGTTAGATTTATGTAGGTTAGTTTGTGTACATTTTGTGCGCCTATTTATCTATTTACTTATCTATCAATCAATCAATTTACCTATCTAAATATATGTATATTCACTATTTGTGATTGTGTGTGTGTGGTATGGTAAGGCAACAGAGGATGTGTATGCTCGGGTTAGATCAGTGATAGCTGAGTGTAGGGTGCACTGTGTCTGAGTGCACTACAAGTGCAAGTAGCAGTGCTTGATAGGGGAGTGGAGAACTGATGTATGTGTAGTTGACGACAACAAGTAACAGCGGGTTGGGTTTCAGTTTAGGGATCAGTTGGTTGATGCCTACTACAACAACAATTGGGGTCTTTCTGGGTTGCAACAGTAGCAAGGTAAGAAGGGTGGACATTTGGTAAGTGTACTGCACCTTGCAACAGCAGCAACTGTAAAGTGCAGTACACTGAGCTGTTGGCTGAGCAAGTGCAAGAGTGTTGTAGTAGAAATGAAGAATAGAGGGGGTGATTGTTGTTGTGTCCAAGTTAGTAAGTGTTCATAGTGTTTGTGATGTTATATTTATGTGAAGTTACTATGAGCAACAATTCCAGATTGTAGTAGCAGTTATGGAAATAACCTTACCTGTGTGTAGAGAAAGGGTATCCTATCACCTTTTATTTTAATATGGGTATCACTGTGAGTGATATGTGACATTACAAGATGTATCCAAGGGAAATAGTATTTGAGGAGTGTAAGCTTGTGTATCAAGTAGTGTTGTGTTTAAGTATATTGGTACACAAGGAGGTACCAATGTGTTAGTGGTGTGAAGTATGATTTATGAGTTCTGGTGTGAGGAAGATTGAGTATCAGTAAGTGAAGTATTTGAGGAAAGTATAGAGTGTATGTGAGGTTGTAAAACATGTCTATTGGTATGGTGGTAGTAGTATTGTGGGTACATAAGTGTGTCTTTTAGAATGGACATCTGGGTGTGTGTAGTGAAGGTTGTGTGGTTGAGTCAGTGAACCATAGTATGTGATGGGTCTGCATACCTTGGATTGGTAAGGTACAGGGATTGGAGAGGTTTCAGTGATCTGAAGTTAAGGTAATTAGGAGCATGGGTAATTATGTTCATCAAATGCACTAGGATAGGTCTGGGTCATTTCAGCCAATGAGGGTAATATGGTATAGTGTATCATAGTTAAGTATAGAGTATCATTAACAAAAAGGGTTGTGATGTAAGTGTGGTCAAGTATTAAGCCTAGATGTGAGTATTAGTGTTAAGGTTTAGTGAGGTGTTTTGCAATGAGTAGGAGAGCAGGATATTAGAGAGTAGGTAATTAGGTAAGTTAAGATACTTAGAATATAGTTAAGGTATTTTATATCTTAGAGTCTACTATAGGTATAAGATACTTAGAATATATGTATTAGCTAGTATTATCTAGTATTAGCTAATATAACTTGGTTTAGAGATATGCACCTAGTACTACCTAGTTTAGACTTGTAACCAACCTAGAAGCTAGTTTTGAACTAAAATCAAGGTATCGACCTAGTTGACCTAGTTTGAATAGAATGACCTAGTTTGGACCTAGAAATCATATTTTAACTTACTTAAACATGTTTATTACTTTAATACACCCCAATGACATAAATTTCATATATATGTCAGTGTGACAACAGTTCAGACACCGATTTGCATTATTTGCTCCGGACCTCAGGCGAGTACATTCTCTGATAGTTTTTATTATTTGATAATTACTATAATACAAGTATTTAGTAATGTTTTACCTGATTCATGATACGATGGTACACATATTAGTATAGTTGGATCCTCGTCATGAGATGTTACCTTTCAGTGATTACCTTGATATCCTCAGTGATTATATAGACCGTGATCATCATGCTTGTATTATAGACCTTGCATAGTGATTACCGTGTCACAAAGTATCATGATTTGGATCCATTGTACTAGTAAGCGGCGGAAGAAATGCTAGATAGATATATGATCAAGAACCTTAAGCATTTTATTGTATTGCATCATGTTGACAACAGCCAGTCATACACCTCACGTAAGATTGTGTTACTCCTTAGACAGTAGCCAATCTTATATGATTGTGTTACTTGTAGACAACAGCCAATCATACCGTACATTTGATTATGTTATACCCTTGATAGTAGACCATAATAAGCCCAAGCCGATCACATATCTAACTAATATTTCAAATACTTAGTGTAGTTCAGTTCTTTTTTATACTATATTTTATTATGTACAGTTTATGCATTATTGCTCCAGATTATCTATTTTTCTTTTCTACCATAATATGATATCTGTTCATTGCTTTCCTTGTCTAGTATTACATTCTCTATTTTTGTTTATAGTCATTACCAATTAACTTGGAACTGCTATTGGGTTGTACTTCACTCTAATCCTAACTGTATATATTTTTCAGAGGATAAATTAGAGGACTGGTGTCCGACATATTATAGACCACAGGAGGGAGTGGCGACTATGGGCTCTGACATTCAGGAGTGATTACTGAGAGGACTAGCCGGTGTCACTAGATACCTTAGTTATATTACTTAGCACTTTATACTGGATTTGTCTCTAGCATTTTATAGACATTGAGTTATTGTTGATATCTTAGACTTATGATGATGTAGCTATACTTTTAGACTTGGATATTTTTGTTACTCCTCTAGTTATGATTTTTTGATTCTATTCCTTTTTATGTTATCATGCCATTATCTTCCTCTAGATTATTGTGATTGAGAATTATATCATTACTATATTGCCCTCCTTTTGGAGTTGAGATATCATTAACAGGGTTATATATATTATTGTGTGAGATGATTATATAGTGTTGTTGATCTAGATAGTGTTCTACAGTCGATGTTGCAGCGTACGTTGGACGTACCCACGTACTCGTGCCATTACACCGGGTGTGGGTCATGGCATATTTTTTATGGTAGCCTATGCAGGTCAGGCTTCACAATTAGTGTGATATCATTGTAGTACAATGGCTTCGTTGTACTACTACGATCCTACGATAGGAGATATGATATAGGATACTAGGATGAGAGAGATGATACTCAATCACAACTAGAAAACTTCTAGTCTATTGATTTTATTATCCTTATTCATTCTGAATATTATTTCTTTGAATATTAATGTCCTCCTTTGATGATATCGTATCTTGTACCTTCAGTCTGTCTTCAGGATGCCACCGAAGACTAGGTCGCAACATTGTGGAGCAGCTTTGGTGGGATTGGTTACTTCTCCGCCTCCAGCTCAGAGGGTTTCCTCACCGGTCTAGGTGGAGGCGTCAGCCACTTTCGGGGGTATGCCTCCTCCAGTACAGAGGGTTGTCCAAGTTATTTCAGAGGAGTTTCTACCACCTCCAGCACCAGTAGATATCGTGCAGATGTTTGCTCTTTTTTGGGAGATGATGGAGGCCCAGAGGGCTCAAGCGGAGGCTCAGCACTGCCAGTCAGACATGATGAGGTAGGGGATTAAGAACGTCCATCAGCTAGCGCTAGCAACCATGGAGAGAGTAGCGCTTGGTCAACCATAAATTGTTCTACCTCAGCCCGATCCACAACAGCCGAGGCCGTGTACTATATTGGATTTCAAGAAGATGTTGCCCAAGGACTTCAAGGGCACGGAGGGGATACTATAAGCTGATGATTGGATTGAGGACATTAAGAGGATCCTGCGGTTGGCACAGATCCCAGAGAGTTTATGGATAGAGGCGGCCGGTAGCCAGATGTTTGATAAGTATGTATTGGTATGCAAGTAGAGTATCTGATGTCAGTGCACTTTGGGTTATAGTCGGGCTCTGCCAAGTGATGAAGAGCTCGGGTATGCCAGAGTGAAGCATGAAGAAAGTGTATGCATCTGTGTGAATGTTGCAGCAGGGAATGGAGGATTCAGCAGTGAGGGGTCTGGGCACAGCCTTGCCACAGTGCAGTGTGGTATAGAGCTAGTGTCCAGTGAGGAGTTGTGTGCATGAGGGTGAGGGATGTGTGGGTACACGGGTATCATGTGTAGTTGGAGTGTCATAAGCAATATAGGTGATCACAGTGTATCATGTGCACATAATTGTGCAGCCATGTAAGTATGAGGTTGTGCATTAGTGGTTGTATAGTTTGGGGTTGAGCGTGAGAGTATATAGTTAATGTCAAGGCAAGCTAGCATTAGATGTGAGAAGAGGGTATTGTTTAGTTGAGTGTTTGAGTGTAGTGTTAAGTGAGGGTAAGGTAGTAAGGGATATTCATGTGAGGTAGTATCATATGATACCTAGGTAGTGTGGTATCTAGAGAGTGTAGGTTAGTATCTTATAATACTCAAGAAGGGTAAGTTAGGGTGTGGTGATATAGGGGTATCAAGGTATTTAAAATACCAAGATACCAAGGTTTTGAGTATAGAATGGGCAAGATATTTTGATATGGGATAAGATATGGATATGGTGTCGAGGTAATGGCAAGGTAAATGATTATAGGCTAAGGTAATAGGATATTAGTATCTAATATATCTAAAGTACCTAGTGTAGTCTAGTATTAGCTAGTATAGTCTAGTATTAACTATAGTATAGCCATATAGGCCACTAGAAAGGTAATATGGAACCCAAAATTTGGTATTCAACTAGTTTAATCCAAACGACATAGGAATGACCTAGAAACCTACAACAAGTCTAGTTATGCATGTTTATGCTTATGAAACACCTTTTTGACGTAAAAATTCATATATAGGTCTTCGAAGCACTGTTTCAGACACTGTTTGATATTTCAGCACAATACCACATGCACGTACATTCTCTGATAGTTTCTTTTATTTAATAATTATTATGATTCATGTCTTTAGTATTGTCTTACTTGATTCTTGACACGATGGTACACGGACTAGTATACATATTTGATCTTCAGTCATGAGATATTATTTTTCTGTTTGGATCTATTCCTCATATTTTTGTATAGATATTAGCCAAATGTTTATATTGTTTCTCATATTTGTATATGGATATTATCCAATGTTTATCATGCTAACATTAGCCAATTCTTTGAGATTCATATGTTATGACATGTCAAGGTTGGATCCATCGTACTAATCGGGATAAGAAAAATGGTAGCTAGATATGTGATCAGAACCTTAAACAATGTTTTAAAGTAATGTATACAACAACTAATCATACGCTTTACATATGATTGAGTTACTCCATTAAAGTAGACAACTATTCTTCCAAGCGAATCACATATTTAACTAATATTTCAAAACACTTAGTACAGTTACAGTTCTTCCCTGTTCAGTTTATACCTGATGATTTATGTTGCCATGCTCATGTTACGTACTGTTCTTTATCTTTTCTGCCATGACTACAATTTGTTATACTACATGCTTCACCATGATTTTCTAGTTTTACTCTTCATCACGTATTTTTTTACTATTTACTGTTTTATAGTCTTTATCATTTAATTGGAACTACTATTGGAGTTGTGCTTGTTCCATCCTGACTGGATAATATTTTTAGGAGTTGTTGTGCTTTATGATCCTGGACTTCCTAGTGATGCTATAGTCAGGACTACTTTTGTACTGTGGACCATGAGGTGACGTATGTAGAGATCTAGACTAGTGTTTCTTATTTTCATGTCATGCTCTAGTTTCACTTCTCTTGAATTATTGTTTAGATTACCTTCCTTATTCATTCTTCCTTTAGAATATTGTGATTAAGTATATGATAGAACTAGTTGTATTAGTATGAATTCCATTGAGGTATAGACATCGTTCTACCGTCGATGCTGCGGCATAGGCTGGACGTACTCACGTACTCGTGTCCCGATCATCCGGATGTGGGTCGTGACAGGTCTCCTCCTCCGTCACCCCTCCGCCCCTCCCCCCAGTCAGTCTCAATGTCCCCTTTTCCCTTTCAGACCCCTACGGCCTGTCTCTGAGCATTTTTCTCCATCGTCCAGGGTCATCCACGACCTGCGAGATGCATCAGCCTCTCCCTTCCCGACATCATCTGACCCGACCGGTCCTCTTCAGGTTGGGGCTACAGCTCTTGGTTCCTCCTTCATGGTCGGCGTTCAGGGATGTTTGTTTTTGCCCCCTTATCCAGGCGTTGTGCAGTATCCCGCTCCACATTGGCATTATGTACAAGAGATATCGTTTTGTTGACTCAAAAAGAAAACATTTTTAAAGAGTTCCTTGTTGAACCAGAAGATGAATGATCTAGGTGAGTGGATATAATTTTATTCTCTAATTCTTGCATGCCTTAATAATGAATTTGAGTTTTATAATGCATGTTGCTAAGAAGATTATTGTTTCTATTGCATAAATAATAGAACTGCATGCTTAGCTAGAACTTGAATGCTTGTCAATAGAAGAACCTTGCCATGTTAATAAGAAGAGTAAAAGATGCTTGAACATGTTCCTTCATTATGATAAAGAAAGAGTAGAACTGCACGCTTAACTAGAAGAGATAGAAGAACCGTGCCATGCTTGTTAAATTAAAGATCGTTCATATGTTTGCTTGTCGTCATTTATATAATTGCTTGTCTTTGATGCAAGAGCTAGATTGAATGTATGCTTGTATTGTTACAGAGAGTTATGGCTTGTCTTGTTAGAGAAGAGACTAGTAGCCCGTCCTGATGTTTCGGTCTTCTGGGATCTAGGGGTTGTGGCTATTAGATAAGAGATTGATGGAATAAAAAGCTTGTATTGTCATGTTGTGTTATGCTTGTGATATGGTTGTTATCGACTAGATGGAAGACTAATAGTGCACCTTGATGTTCCGGTTATACAGGATCTATGGGTGCGTGGCTATTAGAATGGTGGTTGTAGGCTAAATGACAAGTTTGGAGACTAATAGTGTGCCCTGAGGTCAGGGTGTGGCTATTAGAATGGTGGATGGAGACTACTGATGGGGTGAGACTAATAGTGTGCCCTGAGGGTATGGCTATTAGATGGGAGACAGTGCTTCTATTGGGAAGAGTTTGAGTTAGAGAAGTTAGCTTGTTCTTGGAGATAGCTGCATTTCAGGTAGTTAGGACGCATGCTAGGCTAGCCTCTTGCATACCAAACTATTTGATGCAGAGACAGACATGAAAGAGAACCTTGTTTATATGTGCAAATTATTGCTAACTTGTATGTCTGCTGCAGGGATAATCGTTCGACGAAGGATAAGATCTATAGAATAAGTAATATTTTATGTCTTGCATCACATATATACTTGCATTCTTGCTTGAATATGTTGATCGCCTTGTAGTATAAATAATAGTCCACTAGATGTTGCATTGTCCCTAGAGTCCTTGAGTATAGCTCACGAGACACGCTGCGCACACCCTGATTGGTACATCGTGCTTGAACTGATTGTCTTGTATGCTTGGTTGAATTGAACTGAACTCTGGTTTCAAAGATGTATTTTCAAAAAGATGTAATATGACTCTGCTCCTGTATTGCATGTAACGAACCTAGGTAAAACTAGAAAGATCATTAGTAATGTAATATTTTATAACATAATGGTATCAGAGAAACTCGATCCTCTGGCCTTACACGTCCGTTTTGCTACTGTTCTTAGATGACGATTCCTTCTCCATTGATATCGTTGCTGAGTAGAGTTTTCCATACAATAAGTTTATAAATATTCTCAAAGATGTGTGCAAAAGTTTTCTGGATTTGATTTATTACTTGAGAGTTGTGATATCGTGCTTGTTGATTTCTGGAGTTTTTGATTGAGGATGGTGAGGGATGAGGAATATCGCTACCCTGGATATCGAAAGTTTCTTCTTGATTTTCGAGGATAATTTTTTTTCTTGGTGGGTAAGTATGTAGTGCCCCGCTCCTTGTTGGCACTATGTACAAGAGATATCGGTTTACTGACTCAAAAAGGAAACCTTCTTGAAGATCTTCTTGTTGAACTAGAAGATGACTAATCTAGGTGAGTGGGCAGAACTTTATTCTCTGATTCTTGTATGCCTTAATAATAAATCTGAGTTTTATAATGCATGTTGCTAAGAAGATTATTGTTTTCGTTGCATGAATAATAGAACTGCATGCTTAACTAGAAGAGATAGAAGAATCATGCCATGTTTGTTAAATTAAAGATCGTTTATATGTTTGCTTGTCGTCGTTTATATAATTGCTTGTCTTTGATGCAAGAGCTAGATTGAATGTATGCTTGTATTGTTACAAAGAGTTATGGCTTGTCTTGTTAGAGAAGAGACTAGTAGTCCGCCCTGATGTTCCGGTCCTATGGGATCTATGGGGGGTGTGGCTATTAGATAAGAGATTGATGGAATAAAAAGCTTGTATTGTCATGTTGTGTTATGCTTGTGATATGCTTGTGATCGACTAGATGGAAGACTAATAGTGCGCCCTGATGTTACGGTCCTACGAGATCTAGGGGGTCGTGGCTATTAAAATAGTGGATTGAGGCTAAATGACAAGTTAGGAGCATAATAGTACGCCCTGGGCTCGGGGTGTGGCTATTAGAATGGTGGATGGAGATTACTGATGGGGTAAGACTAATAATGTGCCCTGAGGGTATGGCTATTAGATGGGAGATGGTGTTTCTATTAGGAATAGTTTGAGTTAGAGAAGTTAGCTTATTCTTGGAGATAGCTGCATTTCAGGTAGTTAGGGCACATGTTAGGCTAGTCTTCTTGCATACCTATCTGTTTGATGCAGAGACGGACAGGAAAGAGAACATTGTTTATATATGCAAATTGTTGCTAACTTGTATGTCTGCTGTAAGAAAAATCGTTCGACGAGGGATATGATCCACAAAATAAGTGATATGTTATTTTGCTTATTGTCTTGCATCGCACATAGACTTGCATGCTTGCTTGAATATGTTGATCGCCTTATAGTATAAAGAATAGTCCACTAGATGTTGCATTGTCCCTAGAGTCCTTGAGTATAGCTCATGAGACACGCTGTGCACACCCTGATTGGTACATCGTGCTTGAACTCCTTGCCTTTTATGCTTAGTTGTATTGAACTGAACTCTGATTTCAAAGATGTGTTTTCAAAAAGAAGTAATATGACTCTGCTCCTGTATTGCATGTAATGAACCTAGGTAAAACTAGAAATATCATTAGTAATGTAATATTTTTTAACATAATGGTATAAGAGCAACTCGATCCTCTGGCCTTATGTCCGTTTTGATGCTGTTCTTAGATGACGATTTATTGCCCATTGATATCGTTACTGAGTAGAGTGTTTCATACAATAAGTCCATAAATATTCTCAATGATGCACGCAAAAGTTTTTTGAATTTGATTTATTGCTTGAGAGTTATAATTTTGTGCTTGTTGATTTCTGGAGTTTTTGATTGAGGATGGTGAGAGATGAGGACTATCGTTGATCTGGATATCGAAAGTTTTTCCTTGAGTTTCGAGGACGAAACTTTTTCTTGGTGGGTAAGTATGTAGTGCCCCGCTCTGCATTGGCACTATGTACAAGAGATATCGGTTTGCTGACTCAAAAATAAAACCTTCTTGAAGAGCTCCTTGTTGAACCAGAAGATGACTGATATAAGTGAGTGGGCAGAACTATATTCTCTGATTCTTGCACGCCTTAATAATGAATCTGAGTTTTATAATGCATGTTGCTAAGAAGATTATTGTTTTCGTTGCATGAATAATAGAACTGCATGCTTAGCTAGAACTTGAATGTTTGTCAATAGAAGAATATTGTCATGCTAATAAGAAGAGTAAAAGATGCTTGAACATGTTCCTTCATTATGCTAAAGAAATAGTTGAACTGCATGCTTAACTAGAAGAGATAGAAGAACTGTGCCATGCTTGTTAAATTAAAGATTGTTCATATGTTTGCTTGTCGTCGTTTATATAATTGCTTGTATTTGATGCAATAGCTAGATTGAATGTATGCGTGTATTATTACAAAGAGTTATGGCTTGTCTTGTTAGAGAAGAGACTAGTAGTCCGCCATGATGTTCTGGTACTACGGGATCTAGGGGGTGTGGCTATTAGATAAGAGATTGATGGAATAAAAAGCTTGTATTGGCATATTGTGTTATGCTTGTGATATACTTGTTATCAACTAGATGGGAGACTAATAGTGCATCCTGATGTTCCTGTCCTACGGGATCTAGTAGGACGTGGCTATTAGAATGGTGGATGGAGGCTAAATGACAAGTTTGGAGACTAATAGTGCGCCCTGAGCTCGGGGTGTGGCTATTAGAATGGTGGATGGAGACTACTGATAGGGTGAAACTAATAGTGTGTCCTGAGGGTATGGCTATTAGATGGGAGACGGTGCTTCTGTTGGAAAGAGTTTGAGTTAGAGAAGTTACCTTATTCTTGGAGATAGCTGCATTTCAGGTAGTTAGGGTGCATGCTAGGCTAGCCTTCTTGCATACCTAACCGTTTGATGCAGAGACGGACATGAAAGAGAACCTTGTTAATATATGCAAATTGTTGCTAACTTGTATATCTGTTACAGGGATAACCGTTCGGCCAGGGATAAGATCCACAGAATAAGTGATATATTATTTTTCTTATTGTCTTGCATCGCACATAGACTTGCATGCTTGCTTGAATATGTTGATCTCCTTGTAATATAAAGAATAGTCCACTAGATGCTGCATTGTCCCTATTGTCCTTGAGTATAGCTCACGAGACACGCTGCACACACCCTGATTGGTATATCGTGCTTGAACTGCTTGTCTTATATGCTTGGTTGTATTAAACTGATCTCTGATTTCAAAGATGTGTTTTCAAAAAGAAGTAATATGACTCTTCTCCTGTACTGCATGTAACGAACCTAGGTAAAACTAGAAAGATCACTAGTAATGTAATATTTTATAACACGTTGCTGGACGATTGAGTTGGACAAACAAGGTATAATCTGCTGAGAAGGAGCTTAGTGTAGTTGCTTGCCCGTTAGGTGGTTCACAGTCTTCTCCGGTCGCACTGGGTAGGCAATTTGGTCCAGGCGAGAAGGCTGTTACTAGCATTGAGACTGAACCTTCTCTTTTGGCGGTTAGCGGTGGATCCAGAGTCCAGCAGGTGGGGGACTGTCCTTCTGCGGACGGGGATTGCTCTCGAAGACCCAAGGCTAAGGTGACTAGGGTAGCGACGGGAGAGGCATGGAGAGATGGGTTCATAGTAGGTTCTCTTTAGTCGGTAGTTGAATCGAGGATTGCTAATACAAGATCCTAGAAGGTGGTCAAACCCATGAGGACTAAAAACCATCAAAGAGTCACTTCACAGCAACTCATGAACCTGCAGTCTTCATCCTCCACCCATGCCAAAGCCCTCTCCAAGTTCGCAATAGGGTGATCTTTTTGTTGGTTTAGTATCTTTTTGTTTCTAGCAGCTCTTTGTGTTGAACTTTGTGTATGGGTCAGGATGAGCGTGTAATCCTCTTTGCGATTTCCTGAATGTCAGGCAATATATGATCTAGTTTTAATATATAATAATAATAATAATAATAACAATAATAATAATAATAATAAAAAATCAAAATTTGAGGGGTCCAACCTCGCCACCATGTGGCTACGCTACTGGCTAATATAGTTGCTCATCACCAAGAGCTGGATTGCCACTAGTGGTTGTCACATCCCAGAATCGGAATACCAGAGAGCGGAGATGGACGTAGGCAAGTTACTTTATATGATGTACTCAAAAACGTTGTACAATGTTCATGACTATCAAAGAATATGGGGTTGTCTGCAATCCATCGGTCAATCCTAGGGTCTATAGTCCTATGTCTCAATCAGCGCAAGCAAAAAAAAAAAAGAATGTCACATGTATGAAAAAGTTGTAAGGCGGTCCAAATGACATATATGATCATGAGGTTAGTGATACAGAGTAAATGTCTAGCATAATATATCAAAATACTGTTGCGCCGCATCACCTCCGGAGCTGCGGGAACATAGTTGGCTTATAAAGGGTGTCAACTATATATGGTGGCTATCAGGCTATGCTACAAGGACACAAAAAATAGTGTCCATATTCGTATTATGTCTATATTCATATCAGTGACCGTATTCATGTAACATAAGTTATTATCTTCTACCTGTTAAAAATATATATATGTATCCTATATCGGTGTCCTTATTTGTGTCAAGGAGGAGGGTTTCAACTTAGACTTCATAAAGTAATAGTGAAATATTCTGCGGCAACATGGTCTATGATAAAGAGATTTCTTAAAGTTTTACATTTTAAAGGTTTTCGAATAATTAGTGGATGAGGTGGGTTGAGAGGCTACTCAATTGTAGTCGATGGTGGACGTGGTCAGTTTTAGCAGAGTGCTAGGTTTAGCGAGATAGTCTGGCTACGACCCGCTCAGCTCAACCCGGAGAGTCAATTCAAATGGTGCAAGTACGATGACCCGTCCCGCCTAGCTCGGCGAGATGACTTACTTGATGGAAATAAATTCGGACTTGGCCCTTCAGAAGTTCATACTTAGACTTGTTAAAGGTGCGCTCGGAGTCTCGCTTGGTCGATGCGATTCATCGCTAAGGTGTGTGGCTCCGATGAACTTGTCTTTGCTTAGCCTACACAGCTAAAATATGGACTATACATGCTAAATCGCTAGGTCTTGCATGCTAATAAAAGAATACAACACACCTAGCTAAGGGAATAATCCCACTCCATATCAGACTTCCTAGAACATTGAAGTAAACAGGCTAACTAGAAATGGACGCTCACCCTGCTACTTAGAATCGTTCAAGTAGATTGCTTATGTTTCAAAATAGCCATCGTACATGCTCTTTAACATGTTTAATCTTTACACTACTTTATTTCTTGTCACTTAGATTATCATGCCCCAGTCCCAAAATACGTAGGACTATGAACAAGTAAGCATGCCAGCCGTATGTATATGGCAACTCCAATATATGGATACCATAATACACACGTACGCTGTAATATGAATATAAACTCATATGTGGTATAAATATAGTGTCACAAGTCACAGAAATACTAATCTCATCCACACAACAAGTCATAGAAAGAAATAACTAAACTAGAATAATGAGTTTAAATAATCCAAAACTAATAGTCGGGTGGAGACAAATCCACTACCAATGACTATATCAATACTAACATGAGAGAGAATGATAAATCTTTAATATAAATGAGATGATGATATAAATGTATCAGCGAAGGAATCCCTCGCTAGAGATAATCACTGATGCTCAGAAGGTAAGACCTCCTCGGAAGAGATAAGTGGTAAGTCCTGATCTGTGCTTCTGCCAAAAGTCATGAACATCTACACCTAAAAAGGGACCAGGTCCTTAGAGGGACGTAACAAGATACATAGAAGCATGTCAATTTGAATACAGTAAACATGCATAATATTTGAAAATATATAAGTACGATGTACAAGACAATCTATATGAATGCAAATGAGGACAACTTTTCGACGTATAGGCAAGGGTAGGCTACTCGATCTAAGCCTCACAACTCACACACCCGTCTAGAATATCAGAAATCGACATACCTCGGGGGTAGTGACCAGCGCGACTCTACAGAAATCGACATACTTCGGCGGTAGCGACCAGCTCAACGCACGTCCGTAGTGCGAGCTATATACTATGGTTTACCAGAGTGGTTAAAGTCCATACGCCTAATGATTGTCCTCTCATGATACTATGTGTCAAGTGTGTGTCAACATATCTAATATATAGTAATGACTGAAAGAAACTACACATGCAATAAATATATAAAAATACAATGAATATACAGAAATATAATAAACATGCAAAGTACTGTAAACAATTTGACAAGGTATCTTGCCTGGTCTGAAAAAGAATGAAGTTCCAACTCAAGGCGTCGTCCGATCTACTCGTCACATAAATTAAACAAGTTAGGTTACAAAAGTGGGTGAATAGGTTCCTCAATTTTAATCTATTTTAATTCTGAATAAAATAACTTAAAATAGTATTTTAATCTTATTATAATCTGATTTTATTGTTAAACCCTAATTTTGGTCCAACGAAAGTCAACTTTACGGATTTGTGATCCGTGACACGCAAATCGAGGCAATCTGTTGACCAAAAAGTCAACGACTCAAATCCTAGATTTGTGTGTAAAATCCTATAGATTTTAGCACTACATGAATGTCAGAATCGACGGTTTTATAAAATCACAAGTCGGTAAAGAGTTATGGCCACAAGGGCGAATATATGATAATTTTCGGTAGTTTCCTATTTACGTCTATGTTGCACAAATTTTACAGTAGATTAAAATTGCATGTTAAATTCTGAAAATGTTATTTTACTTAAGTTCATCATGTCAACTTTTCGAAACTTCAAACGGTTCGTAATTTCGAGTTCGGGATCTCCCGTAATCTCAAAAATACCAAAATGCGTCTGATTTTGGACAGCTGACACTTTCAGAATATTCTGAAAAAATAGGTTCTAAAATTATTAAAATAATTTATATATTCAGAAAACTAACCTTGACATAGTTCTAACCAAAAAAATTGGAGCGCGTTTGGAGTCCGGAGCTAGGAGATATCGTCTTTTTAAGTCGTCATAACTACTAGAAAATGAGGCTGAATTTATGACAAATTTTGACTATTTTTGGACGAAAAAGAGGGGAATTTGGGAAAGAAAAATATGAAGGATGAGGTATTTATAATGGTGTACACTACTTAATTGAATACGACTATGATTGGCTAATTTGGATATAATTATTATCAGTTTAAATAATGATAGGATATGCATTAATTTGCTTTCCTAGTAGGCTTAGGATTTAAATTAATTTAAAATAGAGTTTGAGTTTATCTCAATAATTTATTATCTTAAATAAAATTAAAGATATTTTAAATAATTTATATATAATCTTATTAATATCTATTAACACTAAATTATCATCTATCTAATATTAAGACTATATATATCCAAATAAATCCTAAATAATTTCAAAAATCTAAATAAATTTCTTAAAATTCTAAATAAATTACAGAAAATATAATTAAATATTTTAACCTAAAATAAATATTTGGTAGAAATAATATGCAAGTATGGACTCATAGTAAATCATGGAAGTCCTAGAAATTTAGGTTCCCGATGTTTTAATTACCTAAAAATTCTAGAAAAATCTCCAAAAATCTAAAATAGCCTAAAAATAATTCTAAATAAATATTTACATAAGTAAATATACTAAGAAATTTATTTTCTAATTAACTAAGAGAATACTCTAAAGTAATTTAATATTTAAAATAATCTATAATAAATATAATAATATAAAATACACACAAAATACCTATTTTGGGTGAGGGGGTTTACAATCTACCCAACTTAAAAGAATTTCGTCCTCAAAATTAACACTAACCAATATTCGTAATAAATCACTATAGCTATTACACTTCATTGTTATCTAGCAGTGCTTCCTAAAAGTTATGGTCTGCCGTTCTAAAACTTCCTAATTTATTGTCCATACACTATTCTATTATCCTCTAACTCGTCTATACTACCCAACTTACAAAAGTTCCACTAGTAGTCAAAGTCTCTTGTGGCTATTGTCTAGGTTGTAAGACGAATTTATTTATTGGGTCGAGAATCTTGGAATACCTGTCTGGAATCTGACAACCATGATTTTTTTTTGTAACCATCAAGTACCGTAGTCTAATACTGCCATGTCACCTGACCAGTATGTCTGCAAATACTTTGACTACTCTACTATAACGGTCTAGCTGCAGCTGTCGCTACTTCGCCAGCGAATTATCACAGTTGTCAGTTCATAACAAGTGCCTTCAACTCTTTCCTAGGTTTAGTTTAGGTTTTAGGATAACATTTAAGGTCTTGACTAACTTTATAAAACTATTAGAAGTAAGTACTAATTCAACTAATCCAACTTATTCCTATTAGACTAAGGGATGCTATATATGGTTTTTAAAATAATAAAAGGATACAGATATTACTATAGTGCATATACATAAGGATTATCATTATGTACTCATCTTTTACTTATTAATTATTTACTAAACCATTTATGTTTTAACTAACCAAATAAGGGTGGGGTTGAAGTAATTCAAATAATTCATAATGGCACGAAAGGATACGACTGTGATAGGAAGAGTTAAGCACGAGATAAGTAATGGATATAGAAGATAAGATGAGTCACCCAAGGGCAAGAGGGTGATAGGAAGAGAATACCACTACTGCTACGCATGTCATCCATTAGCTTCGTGGATATGCCATCTAGTTAGGATATCAACATATCCTCATAACTGCTAAACTACCTTATATATAATTTTACGTCTACCATGCACCTAAGATCCCGTGTCATAAAGGGGGTCTTGAGTATGAAATGACAAATATAACTAAGATCGTACATGTATCTACGACTTCCTGTGCCCGCGCTTCTTATTTGTCATCATGAGTGCTTGGCCTATGGGGTATATCTGGTACTATCCGTGTATCAACTTATACTAAGCACGAACGTTCGTCTTTCCGAAATAGGGGAAGATGGAGAACAACAATAAAGAGTTCAAGGAGGAGGTGATAGAATATAAGTACATGATTCAAAGGGATTAGAGAATTTGAAAGGGAGTTGCCAAGGCAGTTGTGGATTGAAACCTTATTTTGGTAAATTCCTATTCTCATGTTTACATCAGAAAAGTTATGTACCTGACATGATATGCTCTGATTAGTCTAGAGGGCAAGTATATTTGTCTAACAAGTTGAGTCAACTATATCTCAATCCATATAAGGTAGTGATACAAAGATCGAACCAAGTGCACTACGGTTGATCAGACCATAATACACCAATTCTGATTTAGACAATGTATTAGTGTGGGCCCCCAATAATACATATATCATGAACAAGCTCAATAAAAGAATAAGCTTGCAAAACTAGGCTATAATAGCAGTATAAGTCGAGGTAGTAAAAATATAAGTACGCTTGATTATGATGGAGGAAGGTATAAAATAATCTAAGTTCACCAAGAAGATCGGTGTTGTGCCTCTATAATTGCTATACTAATTTCTTGTCTAAATCTAAAGTCAACTAAATGGGTGTATAAGCCTCTAAGTTCTACAGTCTAGATAAACACTAAAGTTCTATAGTCTAGATAAACACTATCTTCTTATACAAGCCTATAGATGGTGTCATTCATTTATATTTCATTAATTGGTCAGAAGAACTATGTGATACTACATTATGAGGCATACTACCAAACTTACAAAAATTTAACTAATAGTGTTATTGAATACTAGAGTGTATATACCTAGTACAAGTCATCTTCCTAACCCCTATCAAGCACGGAAGGAGATTGACGTTGAGAAGGGATCAAGCAAGATGCAATGCAAGCAATCAAATGAGAATGCGAAATAAAATCAAGGGAGTGATAAATAAGTGGATGAGATCCTATATTCTAATCATATGCGCAGGCTTGCTCGGTACAGTAACGTAACCGAGATAATATGCTCTCGACCTGCATGGGTCACCACAAAAACATGTTACGCCCCAGTCCCAAAATACGTAGGACTAGAACACGTAAGCATGCCAGCCATATGTATATGACAACTCCAATATATGGATACCATAATACACACGTACGCTGTAATATGAATATAAACTCATATGTGGTATAAATATAGTGTCACAAGTCACAGAAATACTAATCTCATCCACACAACAAGTCATAGAAAGAAATAACTAAACTAGAATAATGAGTCTGAATAATCCAAAACTAATAGTCGGGTGGAGACAAATCCACTACCAATGACTATATCAATACTAACATGAGAGAGAATGATAAATCTTTAATATAAATGAGATGATGATATAAAGGTATCAGCGAAGGGATCCCTCGCTAGAGATAATCACTGATGCTCAGAAGGTAAGACCTCCTCGGAAGAGATAAGTGGTAAGTCCTTATCCGTGCTCCTGCAAAAATTCATGAACATCTACACCTGGAAAGGGACCAGGTCCTCAGAGGGACGTAACAAGATACATAGAAGCATGTCAATTTGAATACAGTAAACATGCATAATATTAGAAAATATATAAGTACGCTGTACAAGACAATCTATATGAATGCAAATAAGGACAACTTTTCGACATATGGGCAAGGGTAGGCTACTCGATCTAAGCCTCACAACTCACACACCCGTCTAGAACATCAGAAATCGACATACCTCGGGGGTAGCGACCAGCGCGACTCTACAGAAATCGACATACCTCTGGGGTAGCGACCAGCGCGACGCACGCCCATAGTGCGAGCTATATACTACGGTTTACCAGAGTGGTTAAAGCCCATACACCTAATGATTGTCCTCTCATGATACTATGTTTCAAGTGTGTATCAACATATCTAATATATAGTAATGACTGAAAGAAACTACACATGCAATAAATATACAGAAATACAATGAATATACAGAAATATAATAAACATGCAAAGTACTGTAAATAATTTGGTAAGATATCTTGCCTGGTCTGAAAAAGAATGAAGTTCCAACTTAAGGCGTCGTCCGATCTACCCGTCACATAAATTAAACAAGTTAGGTTACAAAAGTGGGTGAATAGGTTCCTCAATTTTAATCTATTTTAATTCTGAATAAAATAACTTAAAATAGTATTTTAATCTTATTATAATCTAATTTTATTGTTAAACCCTAATTTTGGTCCAACGAAAGTCAACTTTACGGATTTGTGATCCGTGACACGCAAATCGAGGCGATCCGTTGACCAAAAAGTCAACTGACTCAAATCCTGAATTTGTGTGTAAAATCCTATAGATTTTAGCGCTACATGAACGCCAGAATCGACGGTTTTATAAAAATCACAAGTCGGTAAAGAGTTATGGCCACAAGGGCAAATAGATGATAATTTTCGGTAGTTTCCTATTTATGTCTATGTTGCACGAATTTTACAGTAGATTAAACTTACATGTTAAATTCTGAAAATATTATTTTAATTAATTTCATCATGTCAACTTTCTGAAACTTCAAACGGTTCGTAATTCCGAGTTCGGGATCTCCCGTAATCTCAAAAATACCAAAATACGTCTAATTTCGGACAGCTGACACTTTCAGAATATTTTAAAAAAATAGGTTCTAAAATTATTAAAATAATTTATATATTTAGAAAACTAACCTTGATATAGATCTAACAAAAAAAACTAGAGCGCGTTTGGAGTCCGGAGCTATGAGATATCGTCTTTTTAAGTCGTCATAACTACTAGAAAATAAGGCTGAATTTATGACAAATTTTGACTATTTTTGGACGAAAAAGAGAAAAATTTGGGAAAGAAAAATATGAAGGAGGAGGTATTTATAATGGTGTACACTACTTAATTGAATACGACTAGGATTGGCTAATTTGGATATGATTAGGATCAGTTTAAATAATGATAGGATATGCATTAAGTTGCTTTCCTAGTAGGCTCAGGATTTAAATTAATTTAAAATAGAATTTGAGTTTATCTCAATAATTTATTATCTTAAATAAAATTAAAGATATTTCAAATAATTTATATATATTCTTATTAATATCTATTAACACTAAATTATCATCTATCTAATATTAAGACTATATATATCCAAATAAATCCTAAATAATTTCAAAAATCTAAATAAATTTTTTAAAATTCTAAATAAATTACAGAAAAATATAATTAAATATTTTAACCTAAAATAAATATTTGGTAGAAATAATATGCAAGTATGGACTCATAGTAAATCATGAAAGTCCTAGAAATTTAGGTTCCCTATATTTTAATTACCTAAAAATTCTAGAAAAATCTTCAAAAATCTAAAATAGCCTAAAAATGATTCTAAATAAATATTTACATAAGTAAATATACTAAGAAATTTATTTTCTAATTAACTAAGAGAATACTCTAAAGTAATTCAATATTTAAAATAATCTATAATAAATATAATAATATAAAATACACACAAAATACCTATTTTGGGTGAGGGAGTTTACATAGATTATACCATGGATTGAAGCACGACACGGAACATGGTTCACTCAATTGAGGCAGGAAGACTATCAAAATAGTCGTTCCGAGCCCAGTATGAAAACATGGAAAGGCTTTGGGACCATAAGATCGCTAAGGCGGTTCCCGTACCGAAAACTGCATAAAGAAAGATTGAACGAAAAGAAAAGAAAAGAAAAGAAAAGAAAAGAAAGAAATGAAAGAATGAATGAAAGTATCAAAAAGATTATAGACGGTTATGACGGGGAGGCGTAGCGGGGCTCGCTACCCGCGCTGCATGGAGCGTCGTCAACCCAATCGATAATCCAGGAGGGCCGAGGATGGCTTGTAGTAGGCTCATTACCTGCGTCTACAACCATCGTTGTTGCACAGAATCGAACATGGATAAAGAAAGAAGATTCTTGCATGGTCATAGACAACTCGTGCATGAGTATCGGATTCCTCAGACGATCACCGGGGCACCGGGATCGTACCGGCCTTGGTAGTTCATACCTACACTTGGTTACCTAGTCTACCCATCGAGTCTTTGATGGCTATAGCCAGTGACCGTTTCATATAGATTAAGTCAGCATCCAAGCGGCAATTCACGTGCAAGTCGTTTGGCACTTGTTTGATGCACGATGCACTAGTCGTGATCAGAATACTTGATGTTTGTGGCAAGAGATATGGATGAACGATATGCTATCTAGTTCAAGCGTAACACATCTGAGGCATGATCACAATTGTAACACTAAGTTGTTTATGCACTTTCTTTCGTTTCATTACATGTATATATGCTTGGTTAACTTGTTTCATCTTTTGGCAGGGAAGGATGATGGTAAGTTGGTAAGTTGCATCATGGTTCCCTTAATGCATGACACGTTGCAACACGAATATGCTTTATATCGTATGCTATGAAACTGATACTAAGGCAAGACTAGAAAGACAATAAAATAGATTGTGCACAGAACTAAATGAACGTATTTAGTTTCGTTGAGTGGGCGAGAAGTCTCCCAACCAGTGCATTCAATGTACTGATAACCCACCAGATTGCTTGCAGGGTGCGGGAGTACCTCGTTCGGTGTGAAGATTTTTCTCGTGCGAGTTAAGGCGTGGAGCTCACTCTGAAGCCTTGGAGCGTTGGACTGGAGCTCAATCACTTATACAAGGCATAATGTATTGGAACATCGACTATTGTATCATCCCAATGTTGGAAGCCGCTTGGCACATTTCTTTTGTTTCGAGAGAGAGAGCTGAGCGATATGTAACTTTTGGCCTAGCGCCGTGTAACCTCTGTTTCAATATCAATAAAGAGTTTGTTTTACTTCATATTTATGTTTATTCAAATACCGCTCCTTGGGGACTATATATGCGACTCTGTGGTTTAGTATTTTTTTCGGCCGTTTTGGTGCTTGCCTTGCGCTAGTGCAAATTAGGCTCGCGCGGCATCACGCCCATGCGAGGATGTCCGGTCCTGCGGGACTGGGGCGTGACAGGCCGTACGAGGAATGTTCTCCTTCTACACTTTTATGTACATAAACCATCTCAATGGAGTTAATGCCACTACATTTGGGCCTCTCGCTCAATGACGTGATCATTGTTCATTGATGATGCTATGAACAAACGCATTATAAGTCCCACATGGTTATTATCGATGCTTATCGTATGTCATTAAGCATCTTTAGACGCTTGGAGCAGTACTGGAGACGTTTGGGTCATCCATCGTCAACCTTTCACAGGCTATTGAAGAACTAGTTCATCCGATCTAAAAGATAAAACCCATATCAGTATTCTAGTTACATTTTTTAGACTGTAGTAAAGGGAAAACCCTACAGTATCATTGGCCTGCTTAAGTAGATCTTCAATTTAATATTGAATTGTAAAGTTCAACTCGTCTAAAGAGGGAAAAACTCAAATAAACACATTCAATTATATGGCACTCATTAATGAATGTCGAAAGTTTGAGAGAATCTTCGATCATGGTGACATTGAATTTGGTGTCTACTGTGCATTAGTTTAACACTTGATGCTTAGAAGAAATATAGATTGCTAGAGGAAATAAACTCTTCCAAATTATTTGTATATGACAATGTGCAAATGTTACTGTACCTCTCTTCTACATGTAGAGAGAAATTATGTAAAAAAAATGTAGAGAGAAATCATGTGTTCAGTCACAAGATGCGCTAATGTCCTGTAGACACTATGTCTTGTCGTGCAAGAGCCTTATCTTCCAACTCCTTGACATCAATGTTGAGTTTATATTCCTTCAATAAGCCATCACTTGAAGTAGGCCCAAGCTTGGAAAGAAAAGCTAGCGTCGGCTGCAGAAAGATTTTCCCTTCAGTAAGATATAGAAAATAAAAACTAACAACAATATATAGTTATCAATAGGACAAAGTGAAAAGAAGGCGTTTTTAGTAACTAGAGATCAATCCAGATTAGGTCTGTAAATTATGATCTTAGAGTACAAGATGAAAAGCTTAAAGCAACAGGTACAAAATAACTCAACTATTCTTCCAACTGCCGTTGAATATTGGAATATATTGTAGTTCAAAAGTTGCTTTGAAATTAGTAGTCTTGTGTAGTGTAGCAAGTTTGAAAGTGTTTATTTGTGCTTCCTAGTCCTCAATTTCCAAAGAACATCCCAAGCTATTAAAACTATGCGCAACTCTCATCCATTTTACTACACGAGTGCATTTTAGTCTTCTCTTTGTCAGGGTTCAGAGATATAAAAATAATAACATTACTTCCTTGTTTTCTTCTTTTATTAAGATTTTTAAGGTCTTATAATAACATATACAGAGAAATTAGAACAAGAATGCTCCTCGATCTTGGCATCGTTAAATTTTCATTTGGACATGTATTCTTTCCCAAAACCAAACAAACAAACACGCTTGATACCATCCTTTCACATAATAAAAATACCGCAACCTTCAGTACTATTATCTTCTTCTTTTTTCATCATTTCTTAAAACTAAGCTTGTGAGAGAGTTCTCGTATATCCAATTTTGCCATTGCTGAAATGATGATAAACCTTAAATCCCATCAAGATGTAATTGAGATTTTAAATATTTGATTTATGATAACTAATCAACCAATAATTAAAAATTCAATAGAAGTACAATTTTCTAATTTCATACAGATCCATCTGTAGGAATGACAGAAATTAGAAAGATACAATTCCACAGATAGTGTGGCAGTAGACATTCCTACATCTGGTTGGAACAGTGGATCATCTTGAATGTGATAAAGAGAAACAGCAATTTTCAAAAAATATTATGTCAGATTATGATTTATTCTCATAGATCACATGAACACATTATTGCAATTGGAATCGATGGAAAGGTAAATACCAAGTTTCTTTCTGTCCTATAGATATGGCATCGGACTCCCATTTTTCCTGCCATTTTAAAGATTACCAAGATAAACTTCAAGTAATTTGAGTGTAAAAGTTTTCAAATAAGTTGTGCAGAACGACGACTGACCTGTAGGACACTCTTCACCGATGGTATAACTAAAGTAAGATAATCAAAACAAAAGACCTTCTCGAGCCTTTCCTCCATTCTTTGGCGGACGGCAACACTGTTCATGATTTGTGCTATATTTCGAAAGAACTGCAAAACTAGCTAGTTATAAGTGAGACAAGAGCTTAAACAAAAATTAAAGGTTCTAAACTTGTCTCTGGAAATGCTAAAAATTACACACACCTGGAAGTTGAACTCTTTATTCTCTTTCGCTAACACCTTCCTTATTATGTCATCTTCCTTAAATATGTCACTATTTCCGGAGGCCTTGATGATATCTTCTGCCCCCTTAAGAACTTGGTTGATAGCTTTCATACAAACCTTACTCTCTTCCTCGGAAAGTTCAGCAATACTCTCTTTCCATCCTTCCAGAATAGCCTTAAAGCTTTGAACCTCGGTCCTTCCCTTGCGCTCATCCTCACACTTGGCCTCTATTTTTAGCATGGCCTCTATTTTTAGCAAAGCATCTTTAAAATTCCACAAGTATATGTGTAGTCCCTGAAGAACACTCAATTTCTTTGATTCCCTTGCATACTTTTTAAGTATGCGAGGACCTAAATCTTCTCTCACATCTTTTGATTTGATCCCATCTTCAGCACTACTACCACTGTATAACCAAGAAACCACGACCTCAGCATTAACCTTCCAAGAAGCATTACCATTGCTTTTATCAGACTGTATAAACCATCCATCGGCATAGATAAGGATACTGGACCTTCTACCATCAAGAACCACCCTCATATTGTCGTCAGGAGGAGCAAGAAACGCATTGTCTTGAGGAGCAAGAAGGACATCGTCGTCATCAGAAGGGCTTATTTCTTCTGCGTACAGCTCTACCTTATGCAAGAAGTTTCGGACATTCTCGAGTTGTGGAGTCCCCAGGCAGCGAAAGCACAAAGTCGAGTTCTTATCCACTCCTTTCACCTTCAGCAGCTTCCCCGACGGTAGGGCTTGCACTTCTGCCATTGCATAGCCTAAGGCAGCATCGAGGTGGATCATATGGAGAAACTTCTTCTCTAGAAGAGTCTTGAAGGAAGCACCGATAGATTCAAGAAGCTTGGCCCTCTCCGTGTCAGTCGACATGAGCGACACGTCCCAATCGGTAATGGGTGTCCAGCAGCCCTGGGTAAATAAAGCGTCGTTGGCAACATTAATGGGTTTCCAGCAGCTTTCGTATATCTTCTTGGTCCACTCCTCAGGGAAGTCTGTCTGAAAGCCCTGCAAGAAGACCGACAGACCTTCAGGGAGGGGTTCCATATGCTCCGTGAAGATATGCTCCTCATGTGATGCGAAGTCGAGGAAGTTGAGGTTGCAGTAGCAGCAAGACCACCATTTCCAGGAGGATTCTGACACCGGCGAAGGAGAGGCCTCCGAGAGGACATTAGAAACCAGCTTGTTTTCTTTGAAGGATTTCTTGATGATTTAAAGATCCACCTCTATATGATCTTGCAAGATCTCCACTGGACTTGTTTCTTTTTCAAGAAAGGAACGGGCCAGTTTCTTCTTCTTCTTCTTCAGGGGAGCCATCTCTGTTTTGTTTTTTGTTTTTGTTTTGGGCAGGAGAATTTGAAGTTGGCAGTAATGCGATTGAATTGCTCTGTTTCATCATTTCCTCTGTCCAGCTGATATAAATATGATGGAGTGGGGTGCTTGTTGGGAACTTGGTGTGATCCGAACCGAAATTGACCCATGACCCGACCCGAAATGGACCGTGCCAATATATCTTAAAAGAGAATTTTTATGTAAGTTCTGAACCAATCTCAATTTTCTACACATCATAATCCCACTATACATCGTATGATGAACTAAATTATCAACTCCACTGTCACCACTTTTGAGCGCTCAACCGGAAACGAGACACAATCCAACAATGCTCTAGTGGTATGATAACACTAGCAGAGAAGGGAGAGGAGTGGACATGAATTCAAATTCTAGTCCAAGTAAAATAAAAATGGGAACGTGTGGTGATCTTAATGCTATAGTAGCCAACGAAATGGATGGTCATTAATGAATATATTTATATATATATATATATATATATATATATATATATATATATATATATATCGGGCTCTTATATATTTTCAAAAAAATTCTATGATCACAGCCGTTGGATTTTGTTTAAGTCATTTTATCTTAACCGTTGATTTGAACAATTCAAATCAATGGTTAAGATTAGATGACTTAAACAAGATCCAACGGTTGTGATCATGGAGATGCTTTTGGGATGCAAAAATGTGGGGATCATGATCCCTATCTCATAGGATCATTTACATAGTTTAGTAACCTAGTAAGTATTTGTAGGATGCATAAATAATATAGATAGTATGGATATGTTTATATAAACAAGATGTATGTAATTATGTTTTAATGTCCTGTATATATATATATAACCCATATTTATTATCCGTGCCTAAATCTTCTGAAAATTGTTTTATCCTGAGTCCATATTACGTTGCTTTCCGATTGCATATCCATATTTATGCAACATAGATTGGTACTTAGAGGCAATAATGGATAATAATGTGAATGTCATTCCTTTTCTCTCTTTGGTTTGTGATATAGAGATGAATGTCTTTTGTGTGACACGCGAAATCACATACAAATAACCATACGTCAACGGGAATAACAAAGCACAAATACCAAAACAATAGTAATTAAGAACGCAACAATAAAACGTATGCATATAATGTGCTTCGACCTAGACCAGCTTACGTCCACGGGGTAGGGGAGAATAAGTTTATTGAATCAAATAAGAGAAAATCTTACAAGGAAATACACAATACCGTAATGTGAAACCCTCACTTACAAGATGTCCAATGAGATATCCTTCTTCTCTAGATTATCTTAATAACGTCCTTATCAAACTCTAAGAAAAGCTCCTTTTTGCTCAAGAAATCTCAAGTAATTCTTAGCCTCCAAGCATACCCAAGCTAGGCATGAGCAACCCAATTTATAGCTCCCTTAACCTTCCGAAAGCCATGAGAAATTTTGAATATTAGGATAACAACACCATGGGCTGGTGTGCAACTTTTGCGGCCGACGGAGTCACACTAAAGAGGAATTTCTTATTGCAAATAGAGAATGTTATAACTGCAGTAAACATGGTCATATTACTAAGCATTGCCAAAACAAAAATACTACACCACCAAACCGTAATGATGATGTTGAACGTGAGAAGAATCAGAATCAAGTGTCGTTTCCAGGAAGGCAAGATTAGCAACCAAGGAAAGGAAGAGTTTATGATATAATACAAATTCAGCATGATTGTACCAACTATGTTGGTAAGTCTATTCTTTAAGCTTCGGAACACAACTTTTTCTTAGCATAGATTAGTATGTAATGTCTCGCTTCATTCGTTGGCAATATGTCTGGAGGCTAAATGGAGCTAGTAAGAATGGAGTCATTTTGGAAAACCTTTATCGATATCAATTGACCGGGAATAATAAATTGAGACTATTTCTATTCATCAATTAGCTTCTGATGGCTTTGAGTCCCAAAATATAGTGAACCGTGCTTGGCGAATGAACTATATATTAGAGATTCTTTCCATCATTTAATTATTGTTTTATTGGACATTTTTGCTGTTTGATTTTGATGAATACATTTCCATTGTCATTTTTGGTAAATGTTTCATTGTTCGCTTTCATCGATTTTCGTATTCATTTTGAATCTTGAGAGAGAGAAAGGAGGAAAATAAAGAAATATATTGAACCTTTGTTGGTATAATTTCAAGTAGACGCATAGGTGTGAGACACGATTGTTGCATAAAGCTCCTCTTTCTCTCGAATCTATTCGTTTTGGTGAGTGACTTCAATCCTTCCTCCTTTATGATGGAAAACCACAATTTAGATTTATTATTATGTTATATTTTTTATTATATATATTACATAGAGATTAATTTCTTTTTTATTCAATTAGGATTTGAGTTATCTTAGAGATAAGCCTTTAGATATCTTCTTTTATTTATTGAGAGTTTATAAATAGCCTTTAAGTTCATAAATTATTGATTGAAAAATTTAAAAATGAGACATCTATTTTTGAGTTTGTATGTTGTGATGCAAAAAATCTAAAGTGGATCTCTATATCTTATTTCCTCATACGCCTCTAACGTCGACCTTATCGACAAGCCATTGGATATTCTAACTATTATTTTTTATATTTCTATTATAATTTTTCTAATAAATTTATAGTAGTTAATTGTTCCTGTTTTATTTAAAGCTTCAAGTCCTAATTTTCATAGGCCCAATATTTCATACAAATTATATTTTAATTTTTTTAGGTCTTCGTTCCGCATTAAACTGATATTAGAGCTAAATTCTAGTTTAAAAAAAATATATACATAGGTAGGTAAGACTCATACAAAAATGTTTATACAAATTAAATTTATCACAACAAATTTGTGCGATAATCAATGATTTATATGATAAGATGTATACCGACATAAAAAAAATTTGCTTGATGAACTTTTCAACAATATTTAGGCATAAACTATTGATAAGGGTGATACTATATCCTTAAAAAATTCATTGGTAGAACCTCCGGAGTATGTCATAGACAAGTCTCCAGTTAGATCCAAGCTCGATTCTAGGTCTAGGTTTAAATTATTAATAAATTTTGACCTTTATATATCATCCTTAGAAGAATTAGATGAGTCATTTGCTGAATCTAATAAATTTAAAGAAACTATTGTATCTTCTAAATATTTTGAACTTGTCCTAATAGTTAGGCCAGTGAACAATTTGTATTATTTCTTTATTACAAATAATTATAATAGTTTGCAGAAAATAATAATTGATTGTAGGGATGATCATTTTACTTTTTTGGATGCATCGAAACAACCATAAGTTATTGAGGTGCTTGATGATAGGTTCATGTTGGACATTATGCTTCTTCCACTTTCACAACCATCAGTACTACCATAGAGTTTTATCTTTTTGTTAGAAGCTTCAATGTTGACTACCTTGTCCAAAAAAAGGCCTCCGTCATGGCCGATTTGGAAGGCATCACCAGGGGCATAGTTTTCGGATTTTACGCTTATATGATTCTTCAGGAGGTGAATTTTTTGAAGCCAGGGAGAATGATGGAGAACATGTTTGGATTTTCAGTTTGTTTGTTAGAATAAAAAAGAAGAAGAATTTCATCTCTTGATTTGGTTTTGGTTGGTTACGGATTTGACTTATCTTATAGATAAGTATTTAGAGATTTATTTTATCTTCTTCGATTGATTTGTAGTCTATAAATAGATTGTACGCTTAGAAGTTATGAATGAAGAATGGAAGAATAAAAAAAAATTTGAATTTGCATGGTGCGATACTAAAATTCTAAAGTAGATCTCTTTATCTTATTTCCTTCTTTGCATCAAATATGGATCTCAACAACAAGCCATTCAGGTTTTTATAATTATTTTTTTGTATTTTTATTATAATTTTTGTAATATATTTATAGTAGTTAATTATTCATATTTTATTTAAAGCTTCCAAATTTTCTTAAGTCCCAAATTTCATACAAATCATATTTTTTTCCTTTAGGTTTCGTCCTACGTCAAATTTGTATCAGAGCTAAATTCTGGTCTAGTAATATTTTTATACGTAGGTAGGTAACACAAACAAAAATGTCTACACAAAATTTCTCACAATAAATTTGTGCGATAATCGATGATGTATATGATAAGATGCATACTGACATAAAAAGTTACTAATGAATTTTTCAACTATATTAAGGCAGAAACTATTTCTAACGGTGATTCTACATCCTTAAAAAAATTACTAGCTAGTACGGAGTTTTTCGTAGACGAGTCACCGGTTAGATCGATCCAAGTGTGAGTCTAGATCTAGGTTTAGTCCATTAATACATTTTAAATAGGCCATTTTATTACTCTAATGGATTTAAAGAACCTATATGTCTTCTAAATTTTTTGAACTTGTCTCCATAGTTTTCTATTATATGTTTGTTACAACTAATTGTGATAGTTTGTAGAAAATAATAATTGGCTACATGGATAATCAATTTACTTTTTGGACACATCGAGACAACCGCAATTGATGATAGGTCCCTGTTGGGCATTCTGCTTCTTCCCACTACAACAAAAATACCTTTTTATGACGGCTAAAAAGCGTTATAAATAACTTTTTATAACGGTTTTAGTAAGTGTCCAAGTGTTATAAATACCAGTATTATAAATATTTTTAACAGCGTTGTAAATGTTATATACATATAATAACACTTCTCAAAATATTTTAAATATGATGTACATATTTAACACTTATTTCCCAAAGTGATATAAATAGGATGCACATACATAACACTTATTTTCCAAAGCGTTATAAATGGGATGCAAATATATTACACTTATTTTTCAAAGCGTCATAAAAAACAATAATGAAATAGTTTCCAATACCCTGCGTACAAAGATATATTAAAAAAATCAATTTAAGAAACTTTAAAAGCATTCATTTCAAATTAAATATATCATTCAATCCATATATGTACAATCCAGTCCCAAAAATACATACTACCACCAGCTTATATTTTTCAAAAATAGATCCAAAAGAATACACAAAATAAACCATGTGTGTTACTATAGGCCTCAATTAATCATAAGTACCGAGAAGAGTCATAGTTAAACTGGTTGATGGGCATATATCAATCTTAGTCTTCACAAGCACTGGGAGAATAAAAGAGGAAATGTGGGTGAGAATTTACAAAGTCAAAAGAATTGAATTTATCCAAATTAGCATTTACCATTGTGTTGGATTGTATCTTGTTTTCGGTTGAGCGCTCAAAATATGGTGACAATGGAATTGATTAGTTTGGTCCCACAACGAGTAGGAAGTGGGATCGTGAGGTATAGATAATTAGGATTTGTTCAGGCCTTACACAGGAATTCTCTTTTTGTAGTTCTCCGCTCCGCACGGTGCACTTTGATAGCTGGGTTGGCTCAAAGAAGCCTAGTGGACTTAGATTTATGTGAAGTAATCAATTCAGGAGGCTACAAGATCGTACTGAAAAGTCCCTTCAGATTAATATGAGTGATGTTGGTTCTTCAATCCTTAATCTCCACGCTTAATAAAAATTTATTACTTGATATTTCATAGTGTGCTTAACAATGATGGCATGCAAAAAATCACAAAAGATAATAAAAGATAAATAATCACATGTCTATTAACTGGAATTATTATAGAATACTAGATTATGAGAGATGGTATTGATGTTGAGACCGTATGTTGCCTTTTATGATAAGTCCTTGTACTGGGACATGCATAGACCCTGGACTGGGCCGAATAGACCCTATACTGGGCAAGAAAGTATTACGAGCTTCGACTCAAGGCAAGGTGGCAAAACAAACGAGAACTATGAGATATTCAAATAAGCTTTCTATCTTCATGCATAATGTTTTCTTTATTAGTAAAGTTGCATATGCATGCATGGACATAGACAACTTGTGCAGAAGTGGTAGGTTCCTCGAAGCGGTATTCCGGGGATCACGGACCCGCTTCAGCCTAGGGGAAACATGGTTGTTGAAGTACTATCATCGGAAATGCAGGACCTTCAAGGCTAGCTCCCTGCACTAAAAGGGACGCTAAAATTCCAAGATACTCGAGATGGCTTTGGGAAGCTAGTGACCTTCATATAGACATGATGAATGCTAACAATGTCTTATGCATGCAGAGTAAGTTATTACTCAATTACAGGGATGACTATACGATCGTGGGTAAGAATCACCGAATGGTGATAACATACATATTTTACATACTGGTTGGATATGAGTAACATGCATGCTCTAAAATCATTTTAGTTATGAATAGCTACATGCTTGTTTTACTGTCGCTTATGATTACTACATGCTTGCTTTACATTTCCGCCAGTTATGAATTAAAATCGATCCTAAGGCAACATATCAAGATGACACTTAATAATATTCTTATCACATGATTACTTAGTGATGATTTTAGGTGAGTTGGGTCAGCCCTCGCACCAGTACACGACAATGTACTGACGCACGTTGTGGGCAACCTTTCAGGTACTTAGGAATAAAGACACGGCTTGATCAGTCTTGAAGCATCGCAGGACGGTTGGGCGTGCAGAAGCTTTTCTCATGGAGATGATGACTTCTGCTATAAAGGACATAATGTATGGAACATGGCATTCGTTGTATCGGAATATTGTAAGTCGAGTTGCCAAATTCAATGTAAGCCTAGAATATTGGCATCTTTCAAGTCAGCTATTAAAAGTCTTGTATTTCGCTACAAGTCTTGTGACCATAGTGAATATCAACAAAGAGATAACTTTTTCTTTATAACTTGTGAGTTTAATTTGTCTGTTTACTTTCGCTGTAATCTTCTGTTTCTGAGATATACCATCGATTGTTTATCTTCTTGCATGGTACAAGTACAACATAGACTTGTACGACATCACGTCTAGTGGCTATCACGTCTAGTGGCTACTTTTTGATTCTCCGAAATCGAGGCATAGACAAAATGGTATTATGGCACAGCTTAACGTCCCTGGATTCGACTCATTTCAAATCAAAGTTGCTTCTTGATTACTCAGAAGTTGCTTCCACAATTACTCAAGTTACTTCAGTGAGTATTAAAAGTTTATTCTGTGATTAATCGCAGTCGCCTTGGTGTGTATTCAAAGTTTGCTTCTGTGAGTATTCAAATCACTTTGATTTATCATATTTCCTCCCTAATTATTCTAAGTGCTTCCGCAAGTATTCTTAGTTGCTTCAGTAAAAAATTTCTTTGACCCTCCCTTACACTCACTGGATAGTCCATACAATAAGTCTAAATATATACAATGCCATAAAAGAATTTATTGATAGGAATGATACCAAGAAACACCAACAATGAAATGATGCAATAACAAACTACTAATCTGTGATTGATGTTTATCTGTAGGATTCGGAGAAATCGATTAAGGTGTGGCAATCGGTAGTGGATACTGGTATGGTACACCAAGGAGAAGTGAGCATTAACATTAGGGATAGGATCAACAAAAATTGAGTTGATCAGTGTGTGTGCTCTGATATATTTCAGAATGGGATAGTTGGTTTGGTATTTGTGGTCGACAGTGCCACTAAAGGAAGGATAGTTCGGTATAGATTTTGAATCGGTACAAGCAGCAGAATCTCTTGATGGAAATGACTTAGTTCATGAGTGGTATATGTCTCTATCCTCTAGCGGTACATGTGCCTCGACCCTTGTTGTAATGAACGGGATAAGCCTATCGGTAAGGAATGGGATAGTGCAGAGACATAGCTTGGAGTTATACCTTGTATAGTGTAATTCGAGTGTCCCTTGATAAGTTGGTTTCAGATGACCTATAGTAGGCGGTAGATGGAAATCTCTATGTTGGACAATGGAAAGTATAAGTGAATGCCTCGGTTGGAAATAACGATATGAGTTGTATAAGTAATAAACGGTGGTGTAAATCAGACGGATTAATATCAAGTTGAAATAGTATTTCAGTTGGAACAAAGATATTGAGCGATGATGAGACCTTGAATAGTTGTGTATAACGATTGGAGCAATTACGACATGCATCGATAGTTGGTTGCATACCAAGATGGTTACTTAGAATGTTGCACAAGACTCAAAGGATAACGAGACATTAAAAAATATAAAACATGGATACCTTGGTTGGTAATAGCAGCATAAAAATCGATAGATTGGGTTGTAGCTTAAACTAGTTGGGTAAAACGTTGGTTGCGGTATACATAGTGAGGTGCATTGTTAGGGACTTGTGGAGAAAATAATATAAACCTTATAGTGACTGAAAATTGGTAATTGGTTGGTTGGATAGAAACTTCATGTTGGATAAAATATGTTGGGAGCATATGAGAATTATATAGAATGATTACGGACGAACGATGATTTTGGAGAACGGTGCCTTTGACCTCAGGTGTATAATGGTAATACATGCCTAGTCCAAGGATCGAAAGTGCATGGAGGCTCGAAAGATCAGAATGCGTTATGAAATGAGGAATGTTGACCCTTAGATATTTTGGTTACACGAATATTGGTTGATCAGTTATAGACTCATCGGATTAGACTAGAGCACTTAGTACATAAATTTATAAGAAAGTTTGTGTGAGACTTCGAATGAGGGATATATATGAATTTTGAGGTATAGCAAGTTAGGATAGATATTGTCAGTGGAAATTGGTCACAGGGATAACAATTGATTGGGAGATACGGCGTATCAAATTATAAATTAATTATACGACTTTGTCATAATGATTAAGAGGGTACAATTGTAGAAGCTAGATGGTATTTGGATTAGGGCATTAAATATGGGTTAGCAATGATAGAATTAGCTACGAGACCTTATTGAGTTGGTGCGAAATGAAGTGGATGGTTAATGTGAAAAAGTTGGACCGAACGGTGTCAAAAAAAGGATGCATAAAAATTGCGAAAACAATGGGGAATAATCAAGAGCAAGGATTTTATATGATAGACAATGAATTAACAAGCTGGATATGTGTAGACTCGGAATAGTTGGCTAATTAAGTGAACCGGATCAATTAGAAGAAACTTGGGTTTGGTAGGAGAATACAATATGGAGTGAGCATATGACTATGGATTACGAGAATGTCAAACTAGACATTTGAATATGAATTATTGAAAGTTTACATGATGGATGTTGGAATTGGGTATTGAAGTTAATGGATTTGCTTCGTCAATTCTAGGGTAAGTCTAGAATTAGTTGGTTGGATGTTGCCCTGGGAAAATCAGTTTCGGACAAGAGACATGACCCTAAGATTGTCGGATGTTGGGACCGAGACTATGCTTATAGACTAAGAGTTCCTTGTTTGGTTGGTTGTCGCCCCTTATATTGGCATAGAGACTTGACCCTAGAGTGTGGGATGGGTAGCAATTGTCGGGATACATCGGCAGTGGTGTATCAGTTGTCCAGAAGGAGTGCATGTTCAGGGATTAGGGTAGAGTCCCTCAGATTACTTGGATTTGGTTGTTCCTAAGACAAGAGATAAGTAATGTAAAACCCCTAATTTCAAAAACCATATTAAGTATTTAATTAGTTATTTAATTGAATTATAGTATTTATTGTCTCATTAGTAGAAATAGAATTTATTAAAATTTTTATTTTAGGTGATTGTGCATTTAGAGGATTTATGGAGCAACCGTAATTTTTTCTTAATTTATTCCATGTAGGAGACCTTGTGGACAGTTGATAGATTAATTGTATACTCTAAAATAAATTTCTAGAATTATATATATATATATAGTTTATTAAATAATAAGAATAGAAAAGATATTAGATAAGAATAGAAAAAAGAATAGAAAAGAAATAAGAAAATAGAAATAAAAAAGGAAAAAGAAAAAAAAGAATTAGAAAAAGATTATTAAAAACTAATAAAACCTAAATGAATCAAAACCCACCAGATAACCCTACCCGTTAAGACCCAACCCGGCCCGCTAGTCTATTTCTAAGCAGCAGCAGCTGCGATCTAACCCCCCCCCCCCCCCCCCGTGCGTATGAGTTTCCCCCACCTGCACTCTATATATATACGTACACAGTAAACCCTAACCCTAAATCCATCCCTTACCATCCCGACCTGAGGAGCGCCGCTGCTGCTGACACCAGAGCCGCCGCGCCGCCCAGCCAGTACCGCCGGAGCCGCCCCGCGACCACCGCGCGGCCGTGACAACCCCGCGACAACAACAATTGAACAACAACTTACCTCAGTTCATGACTCAATTTCCGCGCCATCGCTCGACCAAACTCAACCCCGTCTTCACCGGTATGATCCCCACCTATCTCTCTCTAAATCCCATAATTTAGTTTCTTCCGAACAGCACCAAAACTAGGTAAAATTCAACGCCAACTTTAGGAAAAATTACAACTTTTACGCTGCAGAAATTTGCTGCGATGACCCATGTTCAGGGACTCGTATCTCCCACCACAGAGATCCGAATTTAGTTTTTCTTCTTGCTATACGAAGACCACCTAACCAATATTAATTCCTGTCAATTATATTATTTTATTTGATGTTGTATGCTTTAAAAATTCAGAAAAACATGTTTTCAAACCTTCCAAAATTTGTGATACGGAGCACGTTCCGCCAAACGGGATCGCCCCGTCATATACCAAGTGCACCAAAAGGTGCGCACGATATACCCAGACATGTGGGCTTTCGCAGAAACTGATTCGGACTCGTGTGCACGTCAGAATCAACCCGTATCCGCGACAAGTTCCCATATCGTGACTTATGCAAAATACCGCACCATTTATTTTACGCTCGTCAGAACGCGACGAAACATGCTACATTGGACTCGTGGTATCGCGTTGGTCCTGTGACCCAAGTTTCATGCGATTCTGAGATAGTTGACCAAGCTGCCTATTTGCGGGTCCTACAATTGACTTTTTGGGCAAAATTGTATTCGGCTCACCGAAATCTAAAATTGGATATACCGTTGAGTTCGTACTGACATTTAGAGTTTGTTTGACCTATAATTTGTCTATTTTAGAGACCTTTACCCCTGGCACATTTTTTGGTGCAAAGTGGTCCACATGTGAACCCCGATTTGACCTAAAATTACCGTTTTGTCCCTGTGTCCAAATTGGACGAAAGGGTAGTATTTTTTAGCTATCTCGCTTATTCTGGGAACATTGGTGATATTTATTTCATCATCCGGAGACGTTTATTATGAGGCCGTAGTTTCTGATCCTGTGTGCTTGATTCCTGGATGTTACACCTTGCAGCTTTCTTACTAGGCAAGATACCTTGCCAAATTATTTACAGTACTTTGCATGCTTATTATATTTCTGTATATTCATTGCATGTGTAGTTTTTTTCAGTCATTACTATATATTAGATATGTTGACACATATGCCACTTAGTATCATAAGAGGACAATCAGTAGGTGTATGGGCTTTAACCACTCTGGTAAACCGTATTATCTAGCTCGTACTACGGGAGTGTGTCGCGCTGGTCGCTACCCCTGCAGTATATCGATTTTTGGAGTCACACGCTGGTCGCTACCCTCTCGGTATGTCAAATTCTGATGTTCTAGACGGATGTGTGAGTTGTGAGGCTTAGATCGAGTAGCCTACTGTAAACACCCTGATATTTTGGGATTAATTTATAATGAGTTATTACGAATTTTTAGTACTTTTTGGAATTTAAAGAAAAGATGATTATGATTTAAAGAATTTTAAGTGTGGCTAATTGGTGTTATAATATTTTTAAAATAGCATATTATGGTGCACAATGGAAAGCCGGACATGTGGTATTTTTTGACGAATTATTTGGGCTTCAGGGGAGCGTTTAACGCCTTATAGACTATTGGCTAACCAAACCAAGCCAAATTGGACCAATCTCACTGTAGTGGGTCGGATACAGGACCGACCAACCCGCTGAGGACCCGACCCATTGCAAACCCTACCCGACCCATTGCAAACCCTAGCCGTGCTTACTGTAGCGGCTATTTAAGCTAGCCTAGGGATCCGTGCCACCGCCATCCGCAGCCCTCAATCTCGCCGCCGATGCAGTGATCAGCCGCCGCTCCGATCACTGTCGATCAGCATCCTCAGCCATCATCTTCCCCAAATCCGATTGCATATCCAAACCCAGCCGACCTAGCCGACCTAGCCGACCTAGCCGACTCGAGCGTCGCCCCGGCCAAGCCCCCTCCGCACCGCCTGGCGAGCCGACCTCGGCCCATCTCAGCCCTAGACTCCTCGACGACGGACCCGCGGCCTTCCCCGAGCACCGCCTAGTCGTAGAGGACCGGAGTTGACCCCGCTGTCGTCTAACTTCGACTCTCGGCCGACTCCACAGTGGCCATTCCCCCGCTGTGTTTGACCCGACAACCACGGTACTTGCGGCCACCCTCTGAACTGGGACAGCAGACACCGGACACACCGCGAGGACACGACCAGGACTCGGCTCACGTCAATTTGGCTTTCGAACACCCAGAATTCAGAACTCACGGGGCCCTGTTCAGGTACCGGTTTCTTCCTCATCGTAACACCGTTTCCAATTCCGTCAGTTGCTATGCGTAGACTGTGTAACCCTCTCGGTGCCCGTGCAACTTGCTCGGTGCATCATATCCTGTGGTGATCGTACACCGCGATCCAAAAACAGGAAAAATAATACCCTGTTTTACCCCGAAACTGAGTGCGCTCTGCCAAACGGGACGACTTGGTCGCACGCGGTCTTTATCGAACCATGCGCGTCGTTGATACGGTCGTGTGGGATTTTGCGGAAGTAGATTCGGAGGTGCGAGCACCCCGAAATCAACGCGTATCCGCCGACGACACCCCGTATCCGACCTTTCTGGAACATGATGTAACTTTGTGTACATACGTCAGATCGAGACAAAACTTGTGCCATGGACTCGTAGCAATACACTGGTCCTGTGACCCAAGTTTGGTTCGATTCTGAGAACGTTGACAAAATCGCGTATCGTGGGCCCCATAGGCTCCACTTGACGGGCGATTTTGTGATCGGCTCATCGGAATCCAATTCTGGAAGTTCCGTTGGGTTCGTATCATCGTTCCTGACTTGTAGACACTGAGTTTGATGAATTTGGAGACCTTTGACCCTGACACGTTTTTTGGTGCAAAGTGGCCCACATGTGGACCCCGCTTTGGCCCGAAAATGACCTTTTTGCCCCTGTGTCCAAATTGGACGTAAGGACAGGCATTTCTAGCAGTTTGACACCTTTTGAGACTGTTGGTGATGTTTATTACAGCTTTTGGAGTAGCCCCTACCGGATCCACTGATACAGGGACAGTTGTTGATATTCAAACATCAGGCAAGTGTACCTTGCCAACTCTGCAGTATTGTTACCTATTTTTCTTACTTCATTATATTGCTGTGCATGCTTAACCTAGGACCGAGTGACATACTTAGCGTCCGATTATCAGTCGGGTGCCAACATCGTACGCGGTGTTGGGTATTGTCATCTAGATATGGACATACGTGACACTTTATCTTCTTGTACTGGTCTTACCAAGTACACCTTGACCCAGGACACTGGACACTGTTCATGAGACAGGATCTTCCCGAGATATTCGTGGTGATTCTGTATAGGATACAGGACTTATAGAGATACTATAGTCTAGATACATTATGACTTGTGCATTAGTTATGATCCCGCTGACATGGACATGAGACGTTATGGTCATGATATGCATGGTTATATTGGGTGGGGAGAGACACACGGACTACATGCTGATTATATATATACACCCCTACTATTGTGAGGCCCAAGACTCTGAAGCCCGAGCTTGGCCCATTACTCATTATTATTGCTGCTACCGGCTCCCCTACACAGAGCTGGTAGTATGCTTCAGCCTGAGTTCTAGTGCTGCTCTCATCTTGCATATCACTTAGCTGGTTATTTTAGTATTCCCTTATTGTTCCATCTACTGCTGGAGAGACCCACATACTACAGGTTGACTATGTTATGCCGGCTACTTAGTCTCTCGCTGAGCTAGACCACCTCTTGACACCACTGCTACAGGCTCCCCTACACAGAGCTTGTAGATGTTCAACCTGAGTACTATTGATATTCTCTCTTGTATTTTATACAGATGTTACATACTTACCCTGTTTATCCTATTATTTGCTGCACTGTTTATATTCTGGCTTGTATTATTTCCTGTACCTTGCTATGTCCCCTGAGGACCTGGATATGGATTATGTCCCCAGGATTTGCAGACGAGATCTATCTCGAGGTATACGGGACCGCCGCAGGAGCTGAACCAGGAGCTGTACCGTCATCCGAGGACGAGGTGTTAGCCGAAGACTTCTCCTGAGCATCCATGTTCATGCTCAGTATTTATTTATTTAGTTTTTCAGTCATTTATCTTCTGGTCTGTTGAACCATTGTACTAGATATTTATCGGGTTGTTCCCGAAGTACTTTGTTGAGACTAGCTGATGATTTACATTCCTTATTTATTCTGTGGATCATATTTTATATCTTGTGTGGATGAGATTAGTTGTGCCATGATTGTCGTAGACTTGATTTTACAGCTTAAGTATGCCCTGATGGATCCATTAAATTGGGTTTGTCCATCGGTGCGTACTGCTGGCCATTGCCACGCGTCCGGTCCCACGGTATATTGGGACTGAGGCGTGACAGGGTTTTTGTGGTGGCCCATGCAGGTCAACGACAAATTATTCTGTTTCAACTTAGGAACTGAACCAGCCTGCCCTAAGGATAGAATAGATTGTAGGATCTCATCCATTATTAAAACCATTATTGAACTCTATATCGAACTCGAAATTGTTACTTGAACTGCATCCTGTTTTGATTCCTCTGAGCGTTCTTACAGTTTATCTTTTGGTTGCAGAGAAATGGATCCCAGGAACGGAGACGAGATTCCATTGGATACGCCACATGACGCTGTGGTTACTTATATAGACGGAGTGACTCCAGGGAATGGAGGACAAGCGTCGCAGAGCGATCAAACCGGTCAGCCTAATCCAAGGTTTCGGAGAGATGACATCCCACCTCCACCACAGTTCACTCCCCAGATGCCAGCTTTCCCGCCAGGACAAGCCATGGACGGGCAACAGATATTCCAGATGATGTATGCTATGATGCAAGCACAGCAACAGATTTAGCAAGAAGCACAACGACAGGAGGCCGAGAATCTGAGAACCAGCCTGGTATCCGCATTGGAGCAGGCAAATCCACCAGCAAGGCAATCAACGACGGGATCTATCACCGACTTCCGTCAGCTCAAGCCTCGTACATTTTCTGGTAAAGAGGGACCAACAGAAGTTCATGAATGGCTCACAAATATTCAGCATCAGTTAGAAGCCGCTGAACTTCCTAGAGAGAAGTGGATGACTGCAGTCAGAATGCAGTTAACAGAGAATGCACATCACTGGTGGTTAGCAAAGGAGATGAGGCTCGGGCAGGACCGAGTCACCTGGGAAGAGTTCTCCAGACTCTTCAAAGAGATGTATATTCCCGCAGTAGCGTGGTCAGAGCTCAGAGACAAGTTCCACCGCCTTATCCAAGGCAGCATGATAGTGGAAGAATACAACGCGGAGTTCATTCGCCTTAGTCGCTTTGCCCCAACCTTGATTTCGATCGAGGAAGAGAAAGCTGAGAAGTTCTTTGACAGACTGAAGTTCGAGCTCCAGAGATTAATTGGATCGGTCGTACCTACATCTTATACCGACGTTCTCGCAGCAGCACGACGCATGGAGCGCGTCACTAGAAGAGAGTTGAACCTGAAGAGGCCTATCAACTCAGCACCATCCAGGACAGCACATGGGGATTCAGAAAAACGGACCCAGAGGAGTATGCCAGAGAGGACAGCACACAGGGCCATATCTCTCCCTACTTGTCATCACTGCGGCAAGATAGGTCACATTGAAAGAGAATGCAGACGTAAGTTGGGACTCTGCCTAGCTTGCGATTCCAACCAACATCAGACCAGAGACTGCACCGAGCGCAGAGAGGGAGCACCGAGATTAGCTTTGCCTGCACCACGACTAGCTTATCCAGCCGTAGGAGCACAGCAGACAGGAGTTGGTGGAGTCAGACCACCAGCCCCAGGGGGGAACCAGCAGAGACCACCCCTGGCACCACAGGCAGCTCTATTTCAGCAGGCTCAGCAGCAGAGAGGCCAAGCTCAGGGACGAGGCCAGGCATTCACTTTAGCTGTTGAGGAGGAGGCTACAGCAGGCGAGGTCATCGCAGGTACTATTCTAGTAGCTTCATTACCAGCTGTAGCATTATTTGATTCTGGAGCATCGCATTCATTTATAGCAGCTAGCTTTGTAGCTACCCATAGAGTAGCCACCGCACCCCTTCCGAAGATGAAGAGAATTCTTACGGGAGGTAGAATTATCCCGGTTAGTGACGTCTGTAGATCATGTTCTGTAGTAGTTTGTGGCCGAGAGATGCGAGCTCAATTTCTGATATTTTCTATGCCGGATTATGATGTCGTACTGGGTATGGACTGGTTAAGTCAGTACCATGCGACTCTTGATTGCCAATCCGGGCGGGTTATATTTAGACCGCCTGGACATCCAGACTTCGAGTTTCTCCGAGGAGCGGTAGAGCAAGGAGTTCAGCCTACTCTTAGGGTACTAACTGTAGAAAGGGAGACAGGTTACCCAAGAGTCATCTCAGAATTTGTGGATGTATTTCCCGATGATCTTCCAGGTTTACCGTCTGATCGGGAAATAGAATTCACAATAGACTTAACTCCAGGAGCAGAGCCAATCACTTCATCAATTTATCGGCTGGCACCTAAGGAGTTAGTGGAGTTGAAAGCACAGGTTGATGATCTTTTGGAGAAGGGTTTCATTCGGCCCAGTGTTTCACCTTGGGGAGCACCCATATTATTTGTGTCAAAGAAGGATGGAACAGTACGATTGTGCATTGACTACAGGGCACTGAATGCTGTGACCATTAAGAACAGGTATCCCTTACCACGCATTGATGATCTATTCGATCAATTGAGTGGGGCAAGGATATTTTCAAAGATTGACCTTCGATCCGGCTATCATCAGATCAAAGTAAGGAAGGAAGACATCCCGAAGACAGCTTTCAGGACCAAGTATGGGCATTATGAGTTCTTGGTGATGCCGTTTGGTTTAACCAACGCGCCAGCAGTGTTTATGAGTTTAATGAACAGAGTCTTTCATCAGTTCTTGGATAAATTCGTGGTGGTGTTCATTGATGACATTCTCATATATTTCAAGAGCCCTGAAGAGCACGAGGAGCATCTCAGAATCGTGTTAGAGACCTTGAGGCAGGAAAAGTTATATGCCAAACTTAGTAAGTGTGAGTTCTGTATGGACAAAGTACCTTTCTTGGGATACATCATCTCAGGAGAAGGACTTTCAGTGGATCCAGAGAAAGTTGCGGCGATAGAGACTTGGCCTACACCCACATCAGTTGCAGAGGTGAGAAGTTTCTACGCATAGGATTAGAATATATGATCTCATCCACTTATTTATCACCTCCCTTGATTTTGTTTCGCATTCCCATTTGATTGCTTGTATTGCATCTTGCTTGATCCCTTCTCAACGTCAATCTTCTCTCATGCTTGATAGAGGTTAGAAAGGTGACTTGTACTAGGTATATACACTCTAGTATTCAATAACACTATTAGTTAAATTATTATAAGTTGGATACTATGCCTCATAACCTAGTAACACATAGTTATGTTGACTCATTAATGAAGTATAAATGAATGACACCAACTATAGACTTGCATAAAAAGATAGGGTTTACCCAGACTATAGAACTTAGAGGCCCATACACCCATTTGGTCGACTAGAGACCTTGACAAGAAGTTATTAGAAAAAATGTAGAGGCACAACACCGATCTTCTTGGTGAACTTAGATTATTTTGTACCTTCCTCCATCATAATCAAGCGTACTCATATTTTTATTATCTCAACTTATGCTGCTATTATAGTCTAGTTTTGCAAGCTTATTTTTTTATTGAGCTTGTTCATGACATATGTATTATTGGGGGCCCATACTAATACATTGTCTAAATCAGAATCGGTGTATTATGGTCTGATCAACCGTAGTGCACTTGGTTCAATCTTTGTATCACTACTTTACGTGGATTAAGATATAGTTGACTCAAACTTGTTAGACGGATATACTTATCCTCTAGACTGGTCAGAGCATATCATGTCAGGTACATAATTGTTCTAATGTGAACATGCGATTAGGAATTTACAAAAAAATAAGATTTTAATCAACAACTGCCTTGGCAACTCCCTTTCAAATTCTCTAATCCCTTTGAATCCTGTACTTGTATTATATCACCTCCTCTTTAAACTCTTTATTGTTGTTTTCCGTCTTCCCCTATTTCGGAAAGACGAACGTTCATGCTTAGTATAAGTTGATATACGGATAGTACTAGATATACCCCACAGGCCAAGCACTCACAATGACAAATATAGGAGCACAGGCACAGGAAGCTCTAGATACAGGTACGACCTTTTAGTTATATTTGTCATTGCATACTCATGACCCCCCTTTATGACACGGGATCTTAGGTGCATAGTAGATGTAGAATTATATAAGTGATGGTTTAGAAGTTATGAGGATATATTGATATTCTACCCAGATGGCATACACGCAATGCCAATAGATGACGCGAGTAGCAGTAGTAGTATTCTTTTCCTATCACTATCTCGCCCCTTGGGGTGGCTCATCTTCTCTTTTATATCAATTCCTTATCCCGTGCTTAACTCTTCCTATCTTAGTCGTATCTTTTCGTACCATTAGGAATTGTTTGATTTACTTCAACCTCACCCTTATTAGTGTTAGTTAAAACATAAATGGTTTATTAAATGATTAATAACTAAAGGAATGAGTTCTTAATAAATATCCTTATGTATATGCACTATAGAAATATCTGTATCCTCTTATTATTTTAAAAACCATGTATAGCATCCCTTAGGCTAATAGAAATTTGTTAGACTATTTGAATTAGTTCATACTTCCAATAGTTTTATAAAGTTAGTCAAGACTTTAATTGTCACCCTAAAAACCTAGAAAGAGTTGAAGGCACTTGTTACGAACTGAAAACTATGAAAAATTGCTAGCAAAGTAGCGACAGCTGCAGCTAGACCATTGTAGTAGAGTAGTCGAAGTACTTGCAGACATATTGGTCATGTGGCATGGCAGTATTAAACTACGATACTTGACGGTTACAAAAAAAAATCATGGTTGTGAGATACAAGACAAGTACCCCAAGATTCTTGACTCAATAAATATATTCATCTTACAACCTAGACAATAGCCTCAAAAGACTTGACTACTAGTAAAATTCTTGTAAGTTTGGTAGTATAAACGAGTTAGAGGATAATAGAATAGTGTATGGACAATAAATAAGGAAGTGTTAGGATGACAAACCATGACTTTTAGGAAGCACTGCTAGATAGCAAAGTAGTGTAGTATCTATAGTGATTATTAGGAATATGGGTTAGTGTCAATTTCGAGGAAGAAATTTTTATAAGTTGGGTAGAATGTAAAACTCCTAATTTCAAAAACCGTATTAAGGATTTAATTAATTATTTAATTAAATTATAGTATTTATTAGCTCATTAGTAGAAATAGAATTTATTTAAAATTTTATTTTAGGTGATTGTGCATTTAGAGGATTTATGGAGCAACCGTAATTTTTTCTTAATTTATTCCATGTAGGAGACCCTGTGGACAGTTGATAGATTAATTGTATCCTCTAAAACAAATTTCTAGAATTATATATATATATATATATATATATATATAGAGAGAGAGAGAGAGAGAGAAAGAGAGAGAGAGTATATATATATATATATATATATATATATATATATATATATATATATATATATAGAGAGAGAGAGAGAGAGAGAGAGAGAGAGAATTTATTAAATAATAAGAATAGAAAAGATATTAGATAAGAATAGAAAAGAAATAAGAAAATAGAAATGAAAAAGAAAAAAGAAAAAAGAAAAAAAATAGAAAAAGATTATTAAAAACTAATAAAACCTAAATGAATCAAAACCCACTAGCTAACCCTACCCGTTAAGACCCAACCCGGCCCGCTAGTCTATTCCTAAGCAGCAGCAGCTGCGTTCTAACCCCCCCCCCTCCGCGCGTATGAGTTTCCCCCACCCGCACTCTATGTATATACGTACAAAGTAAACCCTAAACCTAAATCCATCCCTTACCATCCCGACCTGAGGAGCACCGCCGTCGCCGACACCAGAGCCTCTGCGCCGCCCAGCCAGCACTGCCGGAGCCGCCCCGCGACCACCGCGCGGCCGTGAAAACCCCGCGACAGCAACAATTGAACAACAACTTACCTCTGTTCATGACTCATTTTTTGTGCCATCGCTCGACCAAACTCGATTCCGTCTTCACCGGTATGATCCCCACCTATCCCTCTCTAAATCTCATAATTTAGTTTCTTCCTAACAGTGGGCAAAACTAGGTAAAATTCGATGCCAACTTTAGGAAAAACTACGACTTTTACGCTTCAGAAATCTGCTGCGATGACTCATGTTCAGGGACTCGTATCTCCCACCACAGAGATCCGAATTTAGTTTTTCTTCTTGCTATACGAAGACCACCTAACCGAGATTAATTTTTGTCAATTACATTATTTTATTTGATGTTGTATGCTAAAATAAATTAGGTTAAAAATTCAGAAAAACATGTTTTTAAACCTTCCAAAATTTGTGATACAGAGCACGCCCCGCCAAACTGGACCGCCCCGTCGTGTACCAAGTGCACCGAAAGGCGCGCACGGTATACCCAGATGTGTGGACTTTCGTAAAAACTGATTTGGACTCGTGTGCGCGTCAGAATCAACCCGTATCCGCGATAAGTCCCCGTATCGCGACTTTTGTAAAACACCGCACCATTTATTGTACGCTCGTCAGAACGCGACAAAACTTACGCCATTGGACTCGTGGTATCGTGCTGGTCCTATGACCCAAGACAATTCTGAGACAGTTCACCAAGCCGTATATTTGCGGGTCCTACGGTTGACTTTTTGGGCAAAATTGTGTTCAGATCACCGAAATCCAAAATTAGATATACCGTTGAGTTCGTACTGACATTTAGAGTTTGTTTGACCTATAATTTGTCCCTTTTAAAGACCTTTACCCCTGGCAAATTTTTTGGTGCAAGGTAGGCCAAATATGGACCCCGATTTGACCTAAAATTACCATTTTGCCCCTGTGTCCAAATTGGACGAAAGGGTAGTGTTTTCTAGCTATCTCGCTTATTTTGGAAACATTGGTGATGTTTATTTCAGCATCCGGAGATGTTCATTCTGAGGCCGTAGTTTCTGATCCTATATGCTTGATTCCTGGACGTTACACCTTGCAGCTTTCTTACCAGGCAAGATACCTTGTCAAATTATTTACAGTACTTTGTATGCTTATTATATTTCTATATATTCATTGCATGTATAGTTTTTTTCAGTCATTACTCTATATTAGATATATTAACACACACATGACACTTAGTATCATGAGAGGACAATCAGTAGGCTTATGGGCTTTAACCACTCTAGTAAACCGTAGTATATAGCTCGCACTACGAGAGTGTGTCACGCTGGTCGCTACCCCTGCGGTATGTCAATTTCTGGAGTCACACGCTGGTCGCTACCCCCGCGGTATGTTAATTTTTGATGGTCTAGATGGGTGTGTGAGTTATGAGGCTTAGATCGAGTAGCCTACCCTTGCCCATACGTCGAAAAGTTGTCCTCATTTGCATTCATATAGATTGTCTTGTACATCGTACTTATATATTTTTTGTCTATATTGCATGTTTACTGTATTCAAATTGGCATACTTCTATGTATCTTGTTACGTCCCTCTGAGGACCTGGTTCCTTTCCAGGTGTAGATGTTCATGACTATTCGCAGGGGCATGGATCAGGACTTACTACTTATCTCTTTCGAGGAGGTCTTACCTTCTGAGCATCATTGATTATTTCTAGCAACGGATCTCCTAGCTGATACACTTATATCATCCTATTTTATATTGGAGATTGTATACTCCTCTCTCATTCTAGTTTTTTTATAGTCATTGGTAGTGGATTTGTCTCCACCCGACTATTATTTTGGATTATTCAGACTCATTATTCTAGTTTAGTTATTTCTTTTCTATGACTTATTGTGTGGATGAGATTAGCGGCTGACATGCTTACGTATTCCTAGTTCTACGTATTTTGGGACTGGGGCATGACAAGTAATGCCTAAGAGCATAAGAGCATAGGTTTAGTGTCAGGATAGCTAACTATAGAGACTGACCGAAGAGAATAAGTTGTCCATTGGAGACCCATAGAAGACCCCGTTGATGTTGCCTCGGTTATATAACGACAGTGAGATTTGTTTAGTATGTGTTGGGAGTCAGCGGGTAATAGATAGTCGGTTTGGGAATCGGGAATGAGTGTTGTCAGAAAGATATATGTGTGTTGGAATGGTTAACTTGATTGAGGAACAAGTTTGGAAATTGTCGGTTTTGAAAAAAAAGACTTGGTTGCTTTCGACGGAATGACGAATCGATAAATAATCCGGTTGGTTTGAATTCTTTCTAAATGCTGGAATATCGAGTTGGAATGAAGGAATAAAACTTGCAACAACAAGATTGAATATTGTGTGAGATGGTATGTTGGCATAACATTATGGATGATGGTATGACCCTCGGATTAGAAGTATTGGAGAATTTTGTGTCGGTGGAATTGTTACTATTATGCTTCATCGAGTTGTAAATATGGACCGGAGCATAGTTTGAAGGGAACTCTGGATTCATTAAAATTTTGCAGAGATTCGAATGAGAGTAAATTTAAAATATAATTTGGAGGATAGTCAGATCAGTACAATATTACATGAAGTCGGAATATATATAATTGTTGAGTTGATTTATATTTTGCTTGATGATGGCTGTATGAAGTAAAACAATGAGATAACATCTCAAATTAATTATGAGAGTTGGGAAGGATGGAAAGTTGTGTTCTAGATTTTGTCGGAAAGCGCTAATTTTGTTGGTTCAGAAAGATGTCCCTTGAGTTTTCCATAAATTAAGTTCAGTGCTGGGGTGAATAGTCAAACGTGGGTGGTCCCTGTGCCTGTATAGTGGTAGCTCGGAGGATCATGGTTATGGGGAATTAGTATCATTTGAGATAGACAGTAAAAGAAGTTCCAGGAAATTTGGCATATGTGGGATCGAAACGATGAAAACATATGTTGGAAATGGTTATACAAGTTATACGATAGAAAGATTTGTGTTAGAAAAATACTAACGGGATTGACCGAGGAGATGTCATGAGAACTTAAAAGAAGCTATGGGTATTTTTGGTAAGGAATAGTTGGTCGAGCGTATTAAATGACCCATATATTGGGTCGTTTGATTTCTCTAACCATTGGCATTGGCTGAGTGTACTATATTTCGAGGATGTCTTAAAGATGAGTATGATCCAGGCTAAGTGGTGAGCTAAATTCAAACAGAACTACAAAGAGAATTCTTGTGGGCTAATAGAACATACACAGAGTTGGGACAAAAAAAAGATGGAAGATTGAATTAATTGGTATACTAGGACGAGATGTTGAATTGTGCAAGCGTTGTTATCTTGGGATGTGGAACTTGAGCCAAAGGGCATGTTGGTCGATGAATTCAATTGAAGGGATGGAAAGAGATTGATTTTAATTTTTGATGACAACTTTTTATGAGTGGTATATTATTTAGTGTCCCGCTTCGCACGGTGCACTATGATGGCTAGGTTGGCTCGAAGAAGCCTAGTGGACTTGGATTTATGCGAAGGAATCAATTCAGGAGGCTATAAGATCGTGCTGGAAGTCCCTTCAGATTAATGTGAGTGGTGTTGGTTCTTCAATCCTTAATTTTTCACGCTTAATAAAAAGGATTACTTGATATTTCTTAGTGTGCTTAACAATGATGCTATGCAAGAAATCACAAAAGATAATGAAAGATAAATAATCACATGTCTATTAACTGGAACTGTTATAGAATGCTAGATTATGAGAGGTGGTATCGATGTTGACACCGTGTGTTTCCTTTTATGGTAAGTCCTTGGACTGAGATAGGCATAGATCTTGGAGTGGGCCGTATAGACCCTAGACTAGGCAGGAAAGTATTACGAGCTGCGGCTCGAGATAAGGTGGCAAAACCAATGTTGCCAGGATCATGAGTCGCTTTGGTACGTGCACTACTAGAAAAAGCGGGATTAACGATATATTTTAGCGACGTCAAAGAAAACGTCGCTAATAAAATATAAATTAGCGACTCCATGTAAAAATGTCGCTAGACGTCGTTACATGGTGACATTTAGCGACATTTATCGATTTTTATTAAGATTTTAAAAGATTAGTCGCTATAAGTTCAATTAAGGTCGCTAAACATCGCTAATATATCTAATTTAGCGACGTTTTGCAACGTATTTAGCGACGTTTATATTAAAAATATTTAACAACGTGTTTAGCGACGTCAATAACGTCGCTAAAGTTTATTTTAGCGACGTTTTTATTTGACGTCGCTAAACGTCGTTAAATTTTGGTTAATTAGGGCTCAGTTTTTTTTCCTCCATCTGTCGAATTTTTCAAAAGATTTAAAAAACTTTCGATTTCCTCCACCCCCCCTCTCCGGCGACCGGCTCTCCACAGCGGCTACTCCTGCACCCCCTCCTCCTCCTCGAGCTCTAGGTAAACCCTAACTCTCTTTCTCTCTTTCTCTCTCTCTCTCTCTCTCTCTCTCTCTCTCTCTCTCACAGGACACACATGTGATACTGACACAACACACACACACTTGACAAACACTGACACGACATACACACACAGACACAGACACTGATCAGGACCTAGGGTTAGGGTTAGGGTTTTTGATCAGGATTGATTCCTATACGTCTATCTTATTCAATACTGTCAACTATTGGTTTATCACCTAGCTATATATATATATATATATATATATATATATATATATATATATATATATATATATGTTAGAGTATATATATTCTTTAGCTATGTTTTATACTAGGTATATCTTGTTGTATACTATGTATATAAGAGATGAGGAAGGGGTATCCTGTGAAGTTCTAATCATTTAGTAACTATGTTATGGTTGTTGGAGTGTGTGTAAGGGAGCAATGTACTTTGTGTATAATGGAGCTTAGAGGGAGGGAATGTTAACTAAGATTGAGGGGAGCTACAACAGTAGTGCCAACTGCTGTGGGGGTGGACAGGAGATGAGAGCAGTCATGATGAGCATATAACAGTGGATGTTGCAACAACCGCATACTTACTGCTATTAGGGGTATTGTTGATCAGTAGGTGATATGCCTGGTGTGCACATCTGTTCTTGGCAGTCTTCGGGCCTACACAGTTGTAGGCAAATACAATTAAGTAATATTGGGGGATCGGATTGCCACAAATTTGGGTTAAGGTAAGAAATTGATTAGGTTGGAAAGTTCGGTCCACTGGACGGTGTGGACTGAACTCAGTGAGGATTGTGCACTGATGTTCAATCAGGTTAGTTAGTTAGATGATTGATGATGGTTAGAATATGGTGAAGGTTAGTGTCTTGTAGGAGTATGATAATTAGATATGACTATTAGTTTGGTATTTGAATTAGAGGCCATGATGTAGTGTCAATTGTTAGTAAATATTAAGTTATATGTTAAAGGGTGGTTAGTGTTACATGTTAGTTGGGTATTGTTCTCAGTTTGTAGGAAAGTTAAAACTTGTTGACTGTTAGTTGATAGGTGTATGTGTTAGTTTAAATGGTTAGTTGTTTTGAATATTGCTTATTTTAGACTTTGATAAATGAAAGTATGTATTATATCAGTTATGATTTTTATAGTACGGTTAAGTTATGAAGTTAGTTGATAAACCACTGTATGTAATGATTTATATGATACATACTGTCATTTTTGCAGAAGTATCTAGAAATGGATATGAATTACTATCTGCGTTATCGTGGATGTACAACCGTCATCATGATGACATGTGCGATATGCGGGATGAATTCATTGAGGGTGTACAGCAGTTCCTGCAGTTCGCCAAGGCGTTCCCTCTGTCATGCCCCAGTCCTAAATGCATAGGACCAGGAACACGTAAGCATGCCAGCCGCATGGATATGGCAACTCCAATATATGGAAACCAAATCCATACGTACGCTGTAATATGAATACAAAATCCACAAGTGGTATAAACATATGTCACAAGTCACAGGGTAAAATCTAAATCTCATCCACCAAAATCATATAGAAATAAATAACCAGTATCTATGAAACTAGATCTCAATAAGAAGTATCTAAGGATGATAGTTGGATGGAAACAAATCCACTACCAACTCGAATATAAGAGCAAATACCATATGAGTACAACACCACAACACAATATAGGAATACCAGCTATCCATCACAGCTCGAAGAGAAGACATCCTCGGATCACATGTAACCATCCAAATCTGCACTCCTACAAATACTCAAGAAAAGATACACCTGGCAGCGGACCAGGTCCTCAGAGGGACATAACAAGATACTTAAACACATGCCAATAAAGTACTGAAATAAATATCCAAAGGGGTCGCCTAACCGTCTAAAGTGAATGCAGTTAAGAATAACTTTCTAACAAGTGAGCTATCTGGCTGAGAACTGGGATTGGCATGACTCTCTCGGAGAACCAGGGGCCTCAAAGGCATGTCGTCTTTTGAACGGCAGAGGCCCGCCAAGTAGTAAAGGGGTCATCACCGCCCGTATCTCCAGCGGAGCTTTCGGGTTACAGAAGAAAAGTGTAAAGGAGCTCAAATGTGATACTTGTTGTTCTTCTCACCCCATGCTCTAAGCATGTCACATCCATGACACGATTTGGTCCATAGCCTATTCTTAGTACCCTAGCCCAATTCTGCAACCAAACAAGGACAAGGATGGGACCACCGTACTACAATAGGCTATGTCCCTAGACCTCTAATAACTGCTAAGTCTTCTAGCATGCAAAGTTTCTAACAGCAGTTATTCCTAACGCACGGCCCACACGTACAGGAGGCCAACCCAGCACGCAAGTCCGTGATCTCTATATGAGACTCACAACTCGTGTAACCACTGTGTCACGGCCAATGAACCTAATGGTGCTACATGATAATGGGGTAGTCTCATGAACAAGGTCAATGCAATACATAAATAAAAACATATCGCGACGTCACCGTCGCGCGCATTTTATATAACAGTTAAAATATATGAACTAAAGATAAAAAATAAAGATGCATGCAACATATGGAATATAAATAACAGTATAATGGCAAGGTATACTTGCCTGGCAAGGAAGCTATAATGTACCAATAACCTGCTCCAGAAATCACGCAGAACAATCCAATATCCTATGTACACATAAATATAATATAATAGAATCATTAGTCATTACACTAGCACATACTCAACCACATTTACACTGGAATCATGGGGTATACTAGGGGTAACACTAGTCATCTAACACGGTCAATTACGCATTGAATTACGCGGGTGTCGTGTCTTCAAGTACTGTACGAAATCAGTCAGTCAACTGACAGGTGTCTATGCCAGTACGTTAGTGTACGCAAGGCAGACAAATTCACAAGTTCTTAGGGTCAACATGGTCAAGATAAGTATGGGATAGTCCACGATGTCCTAGGGTCATACAGTCTGAATATTTAGTCATAATTATCAATTAGCATTTACTTACATATATATTCATATAACTATATAATAATATAACCATTAATTTATTTTAATTTATTTAATTCTAGAATAATTACTCTAAAATCCTATTTTAATCTTATTATTCTGATTTTTATGTTAATTCCGAAATTTTGTCCAAAGAAACTAAATTTTATCAACTCGAGACTCATGGCACGCAAATCGAGGCGATCTGTTGACCAAAAAGTCAACCAATACAAACTCGACTTTCATGTATGATTTCCTGTAGATTTCAGTATCAAAATATACTGGAATTTATGGCTCATCTGAATTCAAATTCGTTTGGGAATTATGGCACATACAAATTTTGTATTGTGCACCGATGGTTAAATTCTAACCTAGAAGTTCTACAGAATTAACAGTATGTAAATACTTTGAAATAAATTCTGGGAAAAATAATTATTGATGATCTCGACATTAGCTTTCCGAAACTTTAAACAGTTCGTGATTCTGATTCCTGATTCTCCCGGAATCGCAAAAACATCAAAACATATCTATTTTCGGACATGCTGTGCTCTACAAATTTTCCAGAATTTAATACTAATAATTTCATAAAAAAATTTATAAAAACAGAAAGCTAACCTCAATATCGTTCTAACAAAAAAAACTGGAGCGCGTTTGGAGTCCGAAGATAGGAGATATCGTCTTTTTAATTCGTCATAACTAGTAGAAAATAAGGCTGAATTTATGACAAATTTTGACTATTTTTTTTTGGACGAAAAAGAGAGGAATTTGGGAAATAAAAATATGAAGGATGAGGTATTTATAATGGTGGACACTACTTAATTAAATACGAATAGGATTGGTTAATTTGGATAGGATTATGATGAATTTAAATAAGGATAGGATATGCATGAAGTTGATTTCCTAGTAGGTTCAGGATTTGAATTAATTTAAAATAGAGTTTGAATTTATCTCAATAATTTATAATCTTAAATATAATTAAAGATAATACAAATAATTTATAAAATTTTATTAATATCTATTAACACTAAATTAGTATCTATCTAATATTAAGACTATATATATCCAAATAAATCCTAAATAATTTTAAAATCTAAATAAATTTCTTAAAATTCTAAATAAATTACAAAAAGTATAATTAAATATTTTAAACTAAAATAAATATTTGGTAGGAACGACATGCAAGTATGGTCGTATAGTAAATCATAGAAGTCCTAGAAATTTATGTTTTCTAAGTTTTAATTACCAAAAATTCTAGAAAAATCTCCAAAAATCTAAAATAACCTAAAATAATTCTAAATGAATATTTATATAAGTAAATATATCAAGAAATTTATTTTCTAATTAACTAAGAGCATATTCTAAATAAATTCAACATATATAATAAATATAATAATATAAAATATACACAAAATACCTATTTTGGGTGAGGGAGTTTACAATCTACCCAACTTAAAATAATTTCGTCCTCGAAATTAAAATAAGACATAATTTGTTAAATCCTTCACATTCGTACATAAGGTATGTCAATCGCAATCTCTTTCAAAAATTTAAATAACAAAATCTATTCGAATCTATCGTGATCACTTCAAAATTAATATAACCACTGTTTAAATCAAAATTCAACCTGCCGTAATCTCTTCTTGATTTTTAAATAATCAACATCCAAATCTGACTCAAGTCTATATGACATCCCACATCAAAATTTATATCATAATTTTCAACTATCATAATCTCCTCTAGACTTTGAACAATAAACAATTCTAATCAAATCTTATTCCTATTCTTAACTTAAGAATTTTGTACTATTCAAATATTTAAACTCAATTTACATCCTCAATATTTCAAATAGGTGACCCAATAATCAAAATTAAACTTTTAATTCAAATCATCAAATTATAAAATTTAAATCTAATTAATCAATTGTTCAAGTCTAAAATTCTATATTTATTCTCAAAATTTAAATCGATGATTCATCCTTCAATATTCAAAATTTAAATCATGTGCTCAAAGTATAAATATTGGGTCCTCAATATCAAGATTTTTAAAATTTATTAAATCCTCATTATCTTAATCCCTCTTTTAAAATTCTCCACATTTAAAAGGACTTAATCTCTCAATCTAATCCTACTTGATCACAATCTAAAAGAATTCTCCTCAAATTTAATACTGCAATTTCTACCCAACTTAGAATTTACCCATCTATCACATAAGGCTCTTACACTTAAGAAAAATATTCCTCAATTTATTTTCTCATGTCATTCAATCCTCAAAATTTTAACACCAACTATATCATATGTGATATGCCCTTAATCAATTATGAAAGATAGTCACCAAATAATGTGATTGGCCTACGGGGTATATCTTGTACTATCCGTGTATCACTTATATCCAAGCACGAGATTTCGTCTTTCCGAAACAAGGAAAGACGGAAAGCAACGAAAAAGAGTTCAAGGAGGGGTAATAGAATGGAAGTATGGGAATCAAAGCGTTTAAAGAATTCAAATGGGAATTGTCAAAGCAGTTGCGGATTGAAATCCTATTTTGGTAGTTCCTATTCACATGCTCGTATCAGTTCAGTTATAAAACGGATACGATATGCTCAGCTATATCTAGAGGGCAAGTACATTCGTCTACTAATCACTATATATCTCAATTCACGTAAAATAGTTATATGAACGGGCGAATCGAGCGCACTATGCTTGATCAGACCGTAGTACACTGATTCTGAAATGTATTAGTGTGCGCGCCCAATAATACATATGTAGTGAACAAGCTTGATAAAGAATAAGCTTGCGAAAACTAGGCTATAATAGCAGCATAAGTCAAGATAGTACAACAAATATAAATACGCTGGATTATGATGAAAGAAGGTGCAAATTAATTCAAGTTCACAAAACAAAACAATATAAGCAATCAATGATAAAAGACTCTACAATCTCTACGGTTATCATACAACCTTCTTGTCTAAGTCGCTAGTCGATCACATAGGGCATGGACCTCTATTGCTTGAATAAACACTGTCATCTTATGCTGTCATACAATTAATGTCATTCAGTTACACTACCTTGATGGGTCAAGTGGACCATGTGATACTTGGTGGTGAGGTATACTATCCAACTTAAAATAATTTAACTACTATTGTATTGCCTTAAGGATACCTACAAAAATAACCTTGCACATGTACATAGAACAAAAACTCTTATTAGGGTCTCCTATTGCATTATATAGATAAGGGTCAAGTGCTCATAGAACAGGTGTCAATCGTAGGGATAGAAGAGTTACTAGCCGTTAAGGGGAAAGGGATTTAACTCGTATCGAGCTATGGGCACAAATTTCATGATTTAAAGCTAAGGGGTAATCATTAGGTCACAACCTAAGGGAACTACGCAAACTATCAAATCCCAACTATCACGCACAAAATTCAAAGTTCAAATTACCAAGCTATACCCTAGCAAACTACATGTCCTAACATAGAATAAGATTACTTGGCCTTCAATCATACGAGTTATGTGGCACGAGTTAAATGATGAAGAAAGAAGAATCATAATTTAGTCGTCACACAATTAGCGAATGCTAAGGTTGCAGGAAATCAAAAATAGAGGGCTCTAGATAGCATCATGGTTCTCTAAGAGGGTGGCATGCTAGTTGCCATGTTCGGGGTATGATCAAGGGAAAGGGTTGATTACATTCCTCTAGGCTTCCTAGGGTGCTGTCTACTAGTAACAAGACAATGACATAAGTTTTATAGTTCTCTAATACTATCCAATTATGAGGGTTAGGTTCAGTCCTAATGTTCAATATTGGTTCTCCATTGGTTCCTCAATACTAGGGTCAAACATTATGGTAAAACTTCTAACTAACTCTAGTAGTGTCTATACTACTCTCAAGTCTTCATAATACATCAGGGGGTAATGGTAAATCAATTCTAAAGATAAGGAATTCTAGGGTTCACTAGATATTCTAAACTTAGTGGTGTGTCTATATTCTCGTTGTATTCTTAATAGGTATGCTACTCTAATTATCATCCTAATAACAGGGGTTCCTATATTCTAGCAGAAGGCCATATATACTCAAGGAACTTATTAGGGAAGTACATGAATCAAGCAGGATACAATTGTTCGAATAGATCATAGAGGAGGAACGTGAATCATAGTCAATTATGGATGAGATCCTATACTCTAGTCCTATATATGTGCAGGCTTGTTCGGTACAGTAACGTAACCGAGACAATATGCTCTCGACCTGCATGGGCCACCACAAAAACATGTCACGCCCCAGTCTTAAATACGTAGGACCAGGAACACGTAAGCATGCCAGCCGCATGGATATGGCAACTCCAATATATGGAAACCAAATCCATACGTACGCTGTAATATGAATACAAAATCCACAAGTGGTATAAACATATATCACAAGTCACAGGGTAAAATCTAAATCTCATCCACCAAAATCATATAGAAATAAATAACCAGTATCTACGAAACTAGATCTCAATAAGAAGTATCTAAGGATGATAGTTGGATGGAAACAAATCCACTACCAACTCGAATATAAGAGCAAATACCATATGAGTACAACACCACAACACAATATAGAAATACCAGCTATCCATCACAGCTCGAAGAGAAGACATCCTCGGATCACATGTAACCATCCAAATCTGCTCTCCTGCAAATACTCAAGAAAAGATACACCTGGCAGCGGACCAGGTCCTCAGAGGGACATAACAAGATACTTAAACACATGCCAATAAAGTACTGAAATAAATATCCAAAGGGGTCGCCTAACCGTCTAAAGTGAATGCAGTTAAGAACAACTTTCTAACAAGTGAGCTATCTAGCTGAGAACTGGGATTGGCATGACTCTCTCGGAGAACCAGGGGCCTCAAAGGCATGTCGTCTTTTGAACGGCAGAGGCCCGCCAAGTAGTAAAGGGGTCATCACCGCCCGTATCTCCAGCGGAGCTTCCGGGTTACAGAAGGAAAAGTGTAAAGGAGCTCAAATGTGATACTTGTTGTTCTTCCCACCCCATGCTCTAAGCATGTCACATCCATGACACGATTTGGTCCATAGCCTATTCTTAGTACCCTAGCCCAATCCTGCAACCAAACAAGGACAAGGATGGGACCACCGTACTACAATAGGCTATGTCCCTAGACCTCTAATAACTGCTAAGTCTTCTAGCATGCAAAGTTTCTAACAGCAGTTATTCCTAACGCACGGCCCACACGTACAGGAGGCCAACCCTGCACGCAAGTCCGTGATCTCTATATGAGACTCACAACTCGTGTAATCACTGTGTCACGGCCAATGAACCTAATGGTGCTACATGATAATGGGGTAGTCTCATGAACAAGGTCAATGCAATACATAAATAAAAATATATCGCGACGTCACCGTCGCGCGCATTTTATATAACAGTTAAAATATATGAACTAAAGACAGAAAATAAAGATGCATGCAACATATGGAATATAAATAACAGTACAATGGCAAGGTATACTTGCCTGGCAAGGAAGCTGTAATGTACCAATAACCTGCTCCAGAAATCACGCAGAACAATCCAATATCCTATGTACACATAAATATAATATAATAGAATCATTAGTCATTACACTAGCACATACTCAACCACATTTACACTGGAATCAGGGGGTATACTAGGGGTAACACTAGTCATCTAACACGGTCAATTACGCATTGAATTACGCGGGTGTCGCGTCTTCAAGTACTGTACGAAATCAGTCAGTCAACTGACAGGTGTCTATGCCAGTACGTTAGTGTACGCAAGGCAGACAAATTCACAAGTTCTTAGGGTCAACATGGTCAAGGTAAGTATGGGATAGTCCACGATGTCCTAGGGTCATACAGTCTGAATATTTAGTCATAATTATCAATTAGCATTTACTTACATATATATTCATATAACTATATAATAATATAACCATTAATTTATTTTAATTTATTTAATTCTAGAATAATTACTCTAAAATCCTATTTTAATCTTATTATTCTGATTTTTATGTTAATTCCTAAATTTTATCCAAAGAAACTGAATTTTATCAACTCGAGACTCATGGCACGCAAATCGAGGCAATCTGTTGACCAAAAAGTCAACCGATACAAACTCGACTTTCATACATGATTTTTTGTAGATTTCAGCATCAAAACATACTAGAATTTATGGCTCGTCTGAATTCAAATTCGTTTGAGAATTATGGCACATACAAATTTTGTATTGTGCACCGATGGTTAAATTCTAACCTAGAAGTTCTACAGAATTAACAGTATGTAAATACTTTGAAATAAATTCTAGGAAAAATATATGTTGATGATCTCGACATTAGCTTTCCGAAACTTTAAACAGTTCGTGATTCTGATTCCTGGTTCTCCCGGAATCGCAAAAACATCAAAACACATCTATTTTTGGACATGCTGTGCTCTACAAATTTTCCAGAATTTAATACTAATAATTTCGTAAAAAAAATTTATAAAAACAGAAATCTAACCTCAATATCGTTCTAACAAAAAAAAACTGGAGCGCGTTTGGAGTCCGAAGCTAGGAGATATCGTCTTTTTAATTCGTCATAACTAGTAGAAAATAAGGCTGAATTTATGACGAATTTTGACTATTTTTTTTTTGACGAAAAAGAGAGGAATTTGGGAAAAAAAAATATGAAGGATGAGGTATTTATAATGGTGGACACTACTTAATTAAATACGAATAGGATTGGTTAATTTGGATAGGATTATGATGAATTTAAATAAGGATAGGATATGCATGAAGTTGATTTCCTAGTAGGTTCAGGATTTGAATTAATTTAAAATAGAGTTTGAATTTATCTCAATAATTTATAATCTTAAATATAATTAAAGATAATACAAATAATTTATAAAATCTTATTAATATCTATTAACACTAAATTAGTATCTATCTAATATTAAGACTATATATATCCAAATAAATCCTAAATAATTTTAAAATCTAAATAAATTTCTTAAAATTCTAAATAAATTACAAAAAGTATAATTAAATATTTTAAACTAAAATAAATATTTGGTAGGAACGACATGCAAGTATGGTCGTATAGTAAATCATAGAAGTCCTAGAAATTTATGTTTTCTAAGTTTTAATTACCAAAAATTCTAAAAAAATCCCCAAAAATCTAAAATAACCTAAAATAATTCTAAATGAATATTTATATAAGTAAATATATCAAGAAATTTATTTTCTAATTAACTAAGAGCATATTCTAAATAAATTCAACATATATAATAAATATAATAATATAAAATATACACAAAATACCTATTTTGTGTGAGGGAGTTTACACCATCAGTACATGGACGGTACCAAAATTAAGTATCCGTGTGTAAGATATTGCAACAAGAAATATCATCCAGAAGAGGAAGTCACATATCATTTGTACTCGATGTTCTTCGCGCTGAATTACTATCAGTGGACCGCGCATAGAGAACTTGTGTCTCTAGCATCGGAGTCGGAGCCTTACGTGGAGCCGTATATGGATGTCCACGACCACGATGCTTACGACGACGGATGGGTGAACATGGTTTATGATTCGGCGGGGCCTAGTTTCAATTCGGACAATTATGATGCGGCGGGACCTAGTTTCAATCCGGACAATTATGATGCAACTGAGGAGGCACCGAATGCCGATGCTGCAAAGTTTATGGAGTTGCTGGAGAATGCAAGAACTCCACTATATCCTGGTTGTGAGGATCATTCACCGTTGGAGGTGGTTACAAGATTATTGAGCATCAAGTCCGATTTTAACATGTCGCAAGAATGCTATAATTGACTGATCGATTTGATTATAGAGATCTTGCCTGAGGGTGCAAAGTTGCCTAAAGACTTCTATCGATCTAAGATGATGGTGAGATTGCTCTGAATAGGATACAAAAAAATCGATGCATGTCGCAACGAGTGCATGTTGTACTACAAAGACGACAAGGATGAAGATGCGTGCAAATTCTGTGGTGCTGATCGCAACAAGGCCACTGTTAGAGGAAAGTCTATCAGTGCAAGGAAGCCTACCGATTCGATGCACTACTTGCCTTTGACGTCGCGGTTGCAGTGGTTGTTTATGGTTAAGGATACTGCAGAAAACATGAATTGGCATAGGCAAAAATAGATCGAAGGAGTATTGGATCATCCATCCGATGGAGAAGCATGGAAGCACTTTGATCGAGAGTATCCAGATTTTGCTTCGGATCCGCGTAATGTCAGATTGGGGCTCTCCTCTGACGGTTTTACCCCATTCGAACTTTCGGGCTCCTAGTATTCGTGTTGGCCTGTGATCGTCACTCCGTATAATCTATCGCCTTTGATGTGCATGAAGACTCCATATATGTTCCTAACCGTTATTATCCCGGGTTCGAACAATCCGAAGAGGAACATCGATGTGTATTTATAGCCTTTGATAGATGAGTTGAATCAGCTGTGGGAAGTAGGTGCCAACACGTACGATATTTCTAGAAAGCAGAATTTTCAGATGAGGGCAACACTTATGTGGACCATCAATGACTTTTCGGCCTATGGAATATTATCGGAATGGAGCACCCATGGTCGTCTCTCATGTCCGTATTGCATGGACCGTACTAAGGCTTTCCGTTTGAAACACGGAGGCAAACCGTGCTTCTTCGATTGTCATCGACAATTTCTGTCGAAGGATCATCCGTACCGGAGGAACAAGAATGCTTTTCGTGCTGGAGTTGTGGAGAAGGCCAATCCACCGCCAAGGTGGCCCTGATACACGATATGGGAAGAAGTAAAAGATTTACCAAGTTCTATCGAAGAGCCTGCTAAGGGGTACAAGTGTGACGGATTTGGTCGCACCCATAACTGGACGAAGAGGAGTATATTCTGGGATTTGCCATATTAGAGCACCAATCTGATCAAACATAACCTTGATGTCATGCATATCGAGAAGAATGTGTTTGATAACATAATTAATACTGTAATGGAGGTAAAGGGGAAGACGAAAGATAATCTGAAGGCCAGGTTGGACTTAGAAGAAATATGTAGACGTCCTGCATTGCATTTGATAGAGGAGGGGAATGGAAAGTTAAAGCAACATAAGTCAGTTTTCTCACTGGAGAAAGAGGATAAAGAGAGACTTTGTAGGTGGATTCAGGGTCTAAAGTTTCCAGACGGGTACGTGTCGAACTTGAGAAGATGCGTCGACCTCAAGGAGAACAAACTTGAGGGTATGAAGAGCCACGATTGTCACGTATTCATGGAGAGGTTAATTCCGATTGCATTTCAGAAATTCTTACCGCAGGTCATTTGGGATCCATTGACAGAGCTCAGCATATTCTTCAGAGATCTTTATTGTACTAAGTTGCTCGTCGATCGTCTAGAAAAGTAAGAGAAGGACATTACGGTAATACTATGTAAGCTCGAGAAGGTGTTTCCTCCTGGATTCTTCGACTCTATGGAGCATTTGTCAATTCATCTTTCCTATGAGGCACGTGTTGGTGGTCCTGTCGGTTATCGGTGGATGTACCCCTTCGAGCGGCATCTGAATCACCTAAAGAGAAAGGTGAAAAATAAGGCACGGGTTGAGGGCTCTATTTGTGAAGCTTATGTTCTCGAGGAGATTACAAACTTTTGCTCGACGTATTTCAAACCGCATATTGCTACTAATAGAACGAAAGCTCCGAGAAACGACGACGGATATCAGGAATCTAATGATACATTACTCAAAGTATTCAATGCGTCCGAAAAGCCTTCGGAAAAAATGAAAAAGAGATATTTGAATGACGACGAGTTAAGGGCTGCTCAGTTGTATATATTACTTAATTGCGACGAGGATAAAGTGGAGAAGCTAGAAGGGTAAGTAATTAATACGTCCACGTTTACATCATCTCAATGTAATAGTATAAGCTACTATTATGCTACTAATCAGCAGTTGCTTCATTATTTTTCAGTACATATAATGATGAGTTGAGATCGGTTAGACCCTACATAACAAATGAAGAAGTAGAACAAGAAATGAGATACCATTTTCCTTCTTGGTTGAGCGCATATGTAAGATGCTTGGTAATTACTTTTTAATTCTGCACTTGCAAAACAAATAACTTACTATCGCTACTTTGGTATTTAGGTCGATCGTCTAATAACACCTGAGACTGAATCTATTAGAACTCTAGCCAAGGGACCAATTACTGCAATTAAAATATGGCCAAGTTTCTGTGTGAATGTGTTCAGTTTCAAGTCAACAAATGCTCCTATCAGAGACATCTTTCTGGATCTTGATTCCACGAAAAATAGTTGTTTGTGTATCAAATCTTTGAACTACAAAGACGTCTATCCAGGCAATGATTTCTTTGGCATCTTACGAGAGATTGTGGAGTTAACATATTATTATGGCACAGAACCTGCTAATATCGTGCTATTCAAGTGTGAATGGTTCGATCCGATTCAAGATCAAGGTTGGAAAATTGACAAGTATGGCCTTGTGGATATAAACTACAAGCGTAGATATCAAGGCTACGAACCATTTGTCCTATCAAGTCAGGCTCAGCTCGTATACTTAACAACTTATCCTAGACGGGGAACAGCGAGGTCGGATTGGTGGGCAGTATGCAAGACTAAAGCTAGAGATATATTTGACATTGACGAAATAGCTTATCAGGAGGACGATCTACCTCTTGTAACAAATATTATAGATGCGGACTCAACGAAAGTTACTCATTACACGAGTAATAATGTAGAAGATGTAGAATTATCCTAAGAAGAAGACGAAGACAAAGTAGATGAAAGTGAGGACGAGGAGGAGGAAGAGGGAGAGGAGGATGAGGAAGGCGAACAAGATGAATTTTCTGAAGATGATTGAAATCAAAAAAAATTTCCTGTAGAATGTAACTATATTTTGACTATAGAATGTACTATTTTAACGAATATATGTATTATATTTTGACTGTAGAATGCTGTGAGATATGCATCACATTTTGACTGTAGAATGTACTATATATTTGTGTTTTTCTATATTCATCATATGTTGTTATCAGGTATGACAGGACGACACGGAGGATTCGACAGGTCCCGAGGTAGACAGAGTGCTCCTCCGGTACTGTCTACTGTTGGTTCCGGATCGTCGTCGCCCAGTACTCCAGTATATCGATCACTCATATCTCCGACTGTTGGGACGAGTAGTTCCAGGCGTGATAGTACTCCCTCGTCCAGTATTCCTCTTGCTGACGGAACCATGGGGACAGATGAGCATATCGAGGAGGTCGTGTCCACGTTGTCCCAGCATCAGCAAGATCCTCCATGCGCACCTCCGGAGGAGACGATGACCGAGATTTGTACCGACGGTACAAAGTAAGTCAATTAGATGGTTTAGCATCATATATATCGTGTATTTCTTTATTCATCATATATTTACTTTTTCGATAAAAATAATTATCTTTGTATAGATATCGTCCATTGTCGGTTCAGAGACGCCTGGGCCTATTTCTGAGGAACAACTACGGTGGCCCTTGGATCAACTACTCTGAAGCTCCGGAGGAGAGGAAGGCATTCTGGTTTGCGCACTTCCAAGTAAAAGTATATTAAAAATCCTCTAATTTATGCATATTATATAAGTTATCCGTGATGCTCACTTACTAAATTATTTATTGTAGCAAACGTATTTCTATCCTCCGCACCGGGCCGAGTTAATCGAGCGGCTATTTTCAACCGTTGTCGCCAAGCTTATCCGAGATGCTCTGGATGACCAGAAGGCTCGTGATCGTGCTGGAAAACTGATCCAAGGTTGAATCACGCCTGAGCAGTGGACTGCGATGAGGGCTACATTCGATGATCCGAGCTACAAAGAAAGGTCTGAGAAGGCCAAGGCGGCTAGGCGGAATGCTGTCAAGTGGTGTGGTGGCTCGATTCTGATGACGGAATATTTTCGTCGTTTGGTATGGGTTTTATTTAAGATATATTATTTTAATGTAAGTACGATAAAATGGTAGTAGGAAAAAATGTTTAAGTTTAGTACTAAATAATATATTTTTAACAGGTACAGAGGGGTGATGATGCAAACATGGTGACCGTCTTCTCCGCCACCCATCGCAAGGACGGAAATCTCATTGATGAGAGGGCCTCGCAGACCTATGTAAGTATTACTTTACTTTGTGTTAATTTTAATATAATTTAGGCAATTATCGAGTTTCCAAACCTTTCTAAGCCGAGTATCTTAGGCTGCGTGAGCGGGCGACTGCTAGTGCATCTACAGCTGGAGAGGCTGGTACTTCCTCGCAGCCCGCTCCAGCTCTGTCGGCGGACGACCTGTGGGTGACCGCAGCTGGTGGTCTCCAGAGGGGTACATACTACGGTACGGGATCCTATGGTGCCCTGGTTGGGACGCAGCCATCTAGGGCCTCCCAGACAACTGTGAGCGACGCATTCCATACAGCTCTCGCAGTTGTCGGCCAGAGTCCAAGAGGCCATTTACCGTCAGATTGTCTCTCTCCGTGACGAGTTACTGCGAAGGATGGAGGAGCCCCGGTCCCAGCCATAGCCGGACGATCCGACGCTTATCGCACGATTCGATATGCTCGACCACAGCATCACGGAGCTCCGGGATTTGACAAATGATCTTAGAGCCTCGACAGACCGCAACATCACGGACCTGCAGACATCACAGCTATCCATGGGCGAGAGACTGACGATGATGCAGGATTCAATGGTTCATAGCAGTACGAGGCTGTTATCTACCATGGATTCTTACAACCAGCGACTCGCAGACTTGGAGCGGGTACGGCCTTCTGGTGCGCCTACATCGACACAGACTCCACCGATGTTACTGCCTCCTCCATCGACATCGGTGTCGATTTCACGGGAGCAGTATGAGGTATTCTTATCCTTCATGCGCACCGGTAGTCAGCCTCCTGCAGATCCGCAGTAGTATAGTTGCTGGATATTTATATTTTTTGTATTATTTAGGATGAGATTGTATGGATATATATTTGTCGTATTCTTTACGATGATATTTGCTGGATGCTTTCTTTTCTTCAAATTTTGTTATATTATTCATATTAAATATATTATTTTACCGGTGTTGAGTGTTCAACCCAAGGGGGGTGGCAAACCCAGAAAATCAACGGAGGGTTGCTCCGGGTCTATTTGTACAGATTATGATTTAATAAACTGCAGGAATAATAGTTTGGAAATAATTCAGTATTCATTTTTTTATTTTTTCTGTAAAATTAGCGATGTTTAGCGACGTTTATACACGTCGCTAAATACGTCGCTAATTAGCGACATTTCTACACGTCGCTAATGACGTCGCTGAAAATGTCGCTAAAAATGTCGCTTTACGTCGTTAATTGCTGACATGGCAGTATTGCCAGGTCATTAAAGACGTCGCTGTAACATCGCTGTAACGTCGCTATATAAGTCGCTAATTAGCGACGTTTGACAACGTCGCTAATTAGTGACGATGCGTCGCTAAATGTCGCCAATTTAGACATATTTAAGTCGCTAAAAAACGTTGGCATAGCGATGTTTAGCTACGTTTTTCCTTTCAGCGACGTGCTGGGTTCCGACTTCTGTAAAACGTCGCTAATTATGTCGCTAAAAGTGATTAGCGATATGTTTTTGTCATTTAGCGACATTTTTTTACGTCGTTAATTTGACTTTTTCTGGTAGTGGTGGTACGGGTACGTGGTAGGGTACCTCAGTCGGTACGCGGTGCGGTGGGGGTAGGCTTATTTAGTATGCTATTTGGGATCGTTGTTCGTTTTTATCTGGGTCGTCTTTTGTACCATATACAATTATATAGTGGTATATACCAAATATCATAAGTTCATAACCAAAGCCATCAAAATCCAAGTGAAGGAAAACAAAGATAATATTCTTGTAAATAAACCAAATATTGCAAGTTCATAATCAAAGCCATCAAAATCTGGGTAGCTAAATTTGACGAACGGGTCACGAACGCACCCCGTTCTGGGTCGTTCGTCCCAATTCGTGGGACGTAGGGGAGTTGGCAAATTAGGCAACTATGGGCAAAACAAATAAGAACTGTGAGATATTCAAATAAGCTTTTTATCTTCATGCATGTTGTTTTCATTATTAGTAAAGTTGCATATGCATGCATGATCATAGACAACTTTTGAACAAGTGGTAGGTTCCTCGAAGCGGTATTCCGGGGATTACGGATTCGCTGAAGTACTAGCATCGAAAATTTAGGACCTTCAATGAGGCTAGCTCCCTGCGCTGCAATGGGCGCTGAAATTTTAAGATAGTCCAGATGCATGGCTTTGGGAATCTAGTGACCTTCATATAGACATGATGCATGCTAACAATGTCTTAGGTAGACCGATTAAGTTATTACTCAATTACAGGAATAATTATACGACCGTTGGTAAGAATCACCGAATGGTGAACATACATATTTACATACTGGTTGGATATGAGTAACATGCATGCTTTAAACTCCTTTTAGTTATGAATAACTACATGCTTGCTTTACTGTCGCTTATGATTGATACATGCTTGCTTTACATTTCTGCCAGTAATGAATTGAAATCGACCCTAAGGCAACAGATCAAGATCGCAATTAATAACGTTCCTATCACATGATTACTTGGTTTTGATTTTAGGTGAGTTGGGCCAGCCCTCTCACAAGTATTCAATAATGTACTGACCCACGTTGTGGGCAACCTTTTAGGTACTTAGGAATAAAGACACAACTTGATCAGTCTTGAAGCATCGCAAGACGGTTGGACGTGCAGAAGCTCTTCTCATGGAGATGATGACTTATACTATAAAGGACATAATGTATGGAACAAAGAATTCGTTGTACCAGTGATGTTGTAAGCCGAGTTGGCAAATTCAATGTAGGCCTAGATTGACATCTTTTAAGCCGGCTATTAAAAGTCTTGTATTTCGTTGGAAGTCTTGTAACCATTGTGAATATCAATAAAGAGATACTTTATCTTTATAACTTGTTATGACTTCAATATGTCGGTTTACTTCCGCTGTAATATTGTTGTTTCTGAGATATACCATCAATTATTTATCTTCTTATCTGGTACAAGTGCAACCTAGACTTGTACGCATTCCGCCTATTGGCTACTTTTTGATTCTTCGAAATCTGGATGTGACACTTTTAAGGCATATGGACCCAATCTAATATCGCACCTCATGGGCCAACTCCAGTTCGGGTAACACTACGTTTCCAACAAGTGGTATCAGAGCCACGTTCTGATGTCTGATTCCCCAACAAGTAGTATCAGAGCCCATGGTTATAGGGCTGATTTAGGAGCTAGTCTCATTATTAAAGTTGCATATGCATGCATGATCATAGACAACTTTTGAACAAGTGGTAGGTTCCTCGAAGCGGTATTTCGGGGATCACGGACTCGCTTCGACCTACGGGGAACGTGGGTGCTGAAGTACTAGCATCAAAAATTCAGGACCTTCAATGAGGCTAGCTCCCTGCACTGCAATGGGCGCTAAAATTTCAAGATAGTCCAGATGCATGGCTTTGGGAATCTAGTGACCTTCATATAGACATGATGCATGCTAACAATGTCTTAGGTAGACCGATTAAGTTATTACTCAATTACAGGAATAATTATACGACCGTTGGTAAGAATCACCGAATGGTGAACATACATATTTACATACTGGTTGGATATGAGTAACATGCATGCTTTAAACTCCTTTTAGTTATGAATAACTACATGCTTGCTTTACTGTCGCTTATGATTGATACATGCTTGCTTTACATTTCTGCCAGTAATGAATTGAAATCGACCCTAAGGCAACAGATCAAGATCGCAATTAATAACGTTCCTATCACATGATTACTTGGTTTTGATTTTAGGTGAGTTGGGTCAGCCCTCTCACAAGTATTCAATAATGTACTGACCCACGTTGTGGGCAACCTTTCAGGTACTTAGGAATAAAGACACAACTTGATCAGTCTTGAAGCATCGCAAGACGGTTGGACGTGCAGAAGCTCTTCTCATGGAGATGATGACTTATACTATAAAGGACATAATGTATGGAACAAAGAATTTGTTGTACCAGTGATGTTGTAAGCCGAGTTGGCAAATGCAATGTAGGCCTAGATTGACATCTTTTAAGCCGGCTATTAAAAGTCTTGTATTTCGTTGGAAGTTTTGTAACCATTGTGAATATCAATAAATAGATACTTTATCTTTATAACTTGTTATGACTTCAATATGTCGGTTTACTTCCGCTGTAATATTGTTGTTTCTGAGATATACCATCAATTGTTTATCTTCTTATCTGGTACAAGTGCAACCTAGACTTGTACGCATTTCGCCTATTGGCTACTTTTTGATTCTTCGAAATCTGGATGTGACACTTTTAAGGCATATGGACCCAATCTAATATCGCACCTCATGGGCCAACTCCAGTTCCGGTCATACTACGTTTCCAACAAGTGGTATTAGAGTCATGGTTATAGGGCTGATTTGGGTGGCTCTAATTGGTTCGAGATAGATTGTGCTAAATGTTTTTGCGTATAGTCGGACCGTATACCGATTATACGGGTTCTCTTCTTAAGGTGGAGTAGGAGCATCCTCTATATGGTGGTCTGAAGGCAGATCAGACATAAGGTTAAAGGCAACTACATGAATTGGCTTCAAAGGTGGGTCTGGCGCGTCCAAGGTGGAGCAAGGCGTTGTGGTTGGCACACAATGATGGTGTGGATGAACGTGCCAGCTTGGTTCTGTGGTCGAATGGATCGACATGGTAAAATGTTAGATCTCCTATGTGCTCGGCTGGCGAGAACGAGCAAAGGTAGTCGGGATGTGCTTGGTTGCTCGGTCAGTGGAAATGAGCTAAGATTGACGTTGTCATTATTGTGCAACTCTCCCTCCCTCCTAGGTCAGCTGCAACTTTTGTGACAGTTGATGTTAAACCTAACCAAAAACTAAAAATAGTAAAGAATCCACTTAAGTACACCCATTTGAACCTTATGCATTATTTATACATGCAAATACATACAATAAATCGAAAATAGAGCAACTGTGGAAAGTAACTATATAACTGAACCAGGGCCAGCCGAGAGGGTGGACGAACTAAGCGACCGTCCCAGGCCCCTAAATAGTCAAGGATCCCAAACATGACCCAGGTTACTTACTAGTCCAGTCAGCACTTGCAATGGAAATGCCCAAACAAGCTCTGGACCCACTTAAATAGTACTCTCTAGTAATGACTTTAGTAAGAAGGTTACCCAAAGAGGACATGCACTAACTTTTATATTGTAACCTTTAGTAATCAAAATGAAAATGACAGTGTTCGAACCATAGGTCAAGAAATGCATTGAGAGACATTATCACAAGACCAAACTATTTTACATGTTCTTTTTTCCAAATATGTTTTATTATTCTAACATTTACTTTGTTCTTTTGTCTCTAAATGATCTTGATTTTATTTTCCATGATTGACAGTTAGAAAACAAATGAAAAACGTCAGTAAAGTAAGTCAACACAGCATTTTGAACCCCCTTGTTTTTTAGGGTCTGTTAATTCATATATTTGTTGTATCTTGTAAACATCCCTATCAAGAATATGATCCTCCTTTTTTACTTATATACTTTAAGTGTAATGCTATTCGTATCTTCAAAATATCCCTCCAAACCGTCACTCCTTATGTGATAGCTGACGTGGCATTCTAAATAGCATAATGTGACAGCTGACATGATAAATTTTAACCAAAAAAATTAATTATCCAAAAAATTTCAATGTTAATATTGGTGTTAATTTTAATATTAATATTAATTTTAATGTTAATATTAATTTTATTGTTAACGTTGATGTTAATATTAATATTAATATTAATGTTAATGTTAATATTAATTTAAATATTAATATTAATGTTAATGTCAATATTAATATTAATATTAATTTAATATTAATATTAATATTAATATTAATGTTAATGTTAATATTAATTTTAATGTTAATATTAATTTTAATTTTAATTTTATAATTTGTCATGTCAAATGCCACATTAACCGTCACGTCATATGCCACATAAGGAGAGATGGTTTGGAGGGATACCTTGGAGGTACAAATAGCATTATTCATTCTTTAATGCCGTTTTCCAATTGATCTTCTTCTTATTTACTGAAAGAAAATAAAGTTCTTCAACCCATTTAAGATAGGCTTGCATCACTGTTCTCATATGTAAGTACTGAAAGTCTTCAAGATGTCAGCCCCATCGTCAACCTTTCACAGGATATTGAAGAACTCTAGTTCATCCGATCTAGATAAAACCCGTATCAGTACTCCCTACACATTTGTGTCTTTGGATTCTAGTTGCATTTTTTAGACTGTAGTAAAGGAAAAACCCTACAGTATCATTAGCCTGCTTAAGTAGATCTTCAATTTAAGATTGGATAGGAAAGTTCAACTCATTTAAAGAGGGAAAAACTCAAACAAACGCATTCAATTGTTTGGGCATCTGATTTATGAATGTCTAGCCTTTGAGAGCATCTGATACCAGAAATTGACAAACATTTGGGGGAAAAAAAGCTCAAAAATTGAAGATTAGTAGATGACATCCAAAAAAATAGAAGAAATGGAAAGAATTGACAGTAGATCTACAGCTAACACACTTAGATTGACAAAAATTAAATCTCTACGGTTCAAGAATATGCATACAGTGGGAATTGGAAAAGGAACAACGATGGATGATAAACAAGGGGAAGATCCACCAAAGTCCTTTGCGGAAAGGAGATGTGGAAAGTCAGGAGATGACTCTGTGGGAAGAATCGTCAGTAGTTCTCTATTGTGTTCAAACAAAAGCCAAAGCTAGTAATGCTTAGTATCAGTCAAGGTATTCACTAACCAAATATAGCACAATGTAAAAAAATTGCAGCATCACTTGCGAACACTGTAAGCATCTCTGAATATGCTAGCCTATTGAAAGAGAAATCTCTGAATACGTTCAGTGAGAAAACAAAAAATGTTCAGTGAGAAGCTGTGCTAAGGTTCTGCAGACACATTATCTTGTCGTGCAAGAGCCTTATCTTCCTCCCGCAACTGTTTTTGATATTCAGTTTTTCCATGAGCCTTCTTTCCAACTCCTTGACATCAATGTTGAGTTTATATTCCTTCAAGTAGCTATCATTTGAATTAGGCCCAGGCTTGGAATTAAAGATTAGTGTCGGCTGCAGAAAGATTTTCACCTTCAGCATGATATAGATAATAACAACTCTAACAACAACATATAGTTATCAATAGGACAAAAGATAAATCAATACAGATTATTTCTGTACATTGTGATCTTAGAATACAAGATGAAAAGCTTAAAGCAACAGGTACAAAATAATTTTACTGTTCTTCCTACTGGTGTAACTCTTGTTATTGATACCTGTAGAATATTTTTGAGTTCTATTTTATTATTAATAATCTCTTGGATATATATATATATATATATATATATATATATATATATATATATATATATATATATAGCTTTACAACCCTCTATCTTACATAAAACTCCCTAATACATTCTAATATACCAACACTCCTCAAGATGGGCGAAAGATATTCACTAAGCCCATCTTGTGACATCCTCTAATCATCACTACAGAGCTAAGTCCCTTGGTCAGACTGTCTGCTACCTGATCCTTGGTTGGAACGTGGCCTAGCTCCAGTAGTCCACTGTCCAACTTCTCCTTGATGAAGAACCTATCAATCTCGATGTGTTTGGTCATGTCATGCTGCATTAGGTTGTTGGCGATACTGATGGCTTAATGGTTGTCACACCATAGCTTCATCTTGGCTCCTTGATCCACCTTTAGCTCCACCAGCATACTCTTTAGCCATAGCAGCTCTGCAACTCCTAAGGCCATAGCTCTGTACTCCATTTTAGCTGTCTATCTGCCCACCACTGACTGCTTCTTACTCCTCCAAGAGACCAAGTTGCCTCCTACAAATATGCAATAACCCGAGGTAGACCTCATGTCATCAGCACAGCTAGCCCAGTCAGAGTCACAGTAGCCCTCGATGCTCACGTGATCATTTTTTCTGAATATTAGCCCCTTTCCGGGGGCACCCTTCAAGTATCTCAGAATCTGGTATACTGCGCCCATATGACCCTTCCTTGGGTCATGTATATAGCGGCTCACCACACTCACTACAAAGCAGATATCAGGACGTGTGTGGATCAAATAGATCAGCTTGTCCACCAGTCTCTGCTATCTGTTCCGGTCAACTGGTTCTCCAGCCTCAGCACCTAGCTTGAACCTCTGATTGATCGGCGTGGCTACAAGTTTGCATCCCAACATCCCTATCTCTGTGAGAAGGTCCAGCGCATACTTCCTCTGAGAAAAAATAATCCCCTCTGCTTCTCGAGCAATCTCAATCCCAAGGAAGTACCGAAAAAGGCCAAGGTCCTTCACCTCGAACTCCTTGTCAAGCTTCCCCTTGAGTCGGACAATCTCCTGCTCATCATCTCCTGTAATAATCATATCGTCCACATACAACGCAAGCATGGTGATATAGCCTCAACTACGACGGAAAATATAGTATAATCTGCATTGATCTGTCGATATCCCATCCCTATCATCGTCCTCCTGAATCTGTCAAACTACGCTCGAAAAGACTGCTTCAGTCCATAGAGGGACTTCTTCAACCTGCAGACCTTGCCCACTGTCCTATCAATGCAAAATCCTTGTGGTATCTCCATGTACACCTCCTCCACTAGATCCCCATGAAGAAATGCATTCTTCACATCCAGTTGGTGTAGCTTCCATCCACCATTCGCTTCCAAAGAAATTAGGGTCCTGACGGTGCTCATCTTCGCCACTGGTGTTAAAGTCTCGTCGTAGTCAATGTCGTACGCCTGACAGTATCATTTTGCCATCAGTCGAGCCTTGTAGCGTTCAACCTATCCATCTGGGTTCTGCTTCATGGTAAAGACCCACTTGCATCCGACTGCCCTCTTTCCCTCTGACAGTTTTACCAGTTTTCAAGTGTGGTTCTTCTCAAGAGACCCTAACTCCTCATGTATCGCCGATTTTCACTTTGGATCGTTCTTGGCAACCTGCCAATTGTTAGGTACAGTAATTCTATCCAAAGACGCAATGAATGCTCCATGAGAAGAAGAGATGTTATCATATGAAACAAACTGAGCAAGGTCCCAACCATATCTATCAGGAGGATTTCTTGCATTGCTGCGAGTGGTCCTCCGTACTAATAATGGTGTGGAAAGGGTAGAAAGAATGATATCACCTGAAGAAAAATCTGGTGGTGGTGGTGTAGGTGTCTCAGGAGTCGAGGCGGACGCAGGCAAGGGACTTGGCACTGGCACTATAGGTACTGGTCCTGCAATTTTTTTCCCTTTCCTGTTGTAGGTAAGTAACTTCCCCTGAGCCGTGAGCCTAACACCTCTCATCTCCCCCCTTGTTCCTCTCCACTCCCCTCCTCAACCGTTCTCCCATGTCATACTCCTAAATCTGTTACCAAACTCTCACCAATCTCCCTTTTTTATCTCATACTCTCAGTGTCAAGTGAGTTGTCCATGGATGTGGTTCCCTCCTGATGGTAATATGGCTCAAGCTTCCTGAAGTGAACATCCATGCTCATAAACCTCTTCTTCTCTACTGGGCTCCATCACACGTACCCCTTCTGAGTCGTCGAATAGCCCACGAAGACACTTGACTGTTCTAGGGTCAAGTTTTTCAACAGACGGTCCGTTGTCCTTCACAAAACATACGCAGCCAAATACCTTCAGCGGGAGTATCTCACTATTATTTCCTTACAATATCTTATATGGAGACTTCCATTCCAGTACTTTCGAGGGCATCCTGTTGATCAATTGAGTTGCTGTCAATACTGCATATCTCCACAGACTGTGGGACATTCATAGCGATCATCATGCTCCTTGCCACCTCGAAAAGGTGTTTGTTCTTCCTTTCTACCACTTCATTTTGTGCTGGTGTGTATGTACATATGGTCTGATACTGTATCCCTTGGGCTGACAGGTATTTCTCAAGTGCTTTGTTGGTATACTCTGTCCCATTGTCAGACCTCAGTACCTTCACTACTGCTCTGTACTGAATCTGGACATGTTTATGAAAGTCCCAAAAACAGGCAAAGGCATCACTCTTATTCTTCATCAAATACAGCCAGGTGACACGAGAGAAACAATCAATAAAAGAAATAAAATACTTGTAACCATTCATAGTAATTTATGGTGCACGTCCCCCAAACATCAGAATATATAATATCAAAAACAGAAGAGCTCATATGGCCCGCACTAATATATGAGCTCCTAGTAAGTTTGCCTATATCACATGCATCACATACTAGTTTCTCCTTATTTGCTTACTCATAAATATATGGATACAATCTACTCAAAATACCAAAAGAGTGCCCCAACCGCCTGTGATGGAGTATTAGTGTATCCTCGGCACTCATCTTTGGTCCTTCCATTCTTGCCCTCTATACCACATACACCAATGCCGAATCTAGCCCTTCCCGATCCAGGTACCATGGTCCATCATGCCAAGTGCCAGTCCCAAGTCTTCATCTCGTCTCCTTCTCCTGGAAGATTATCTTAGGAATATCAAAAGATATAATGCATTTTAGTTGGAGGTTTATACAACTAATGGACAAAAGACTGGCAGAAAAAGGAGCATACAAAATATTGGATAATTTTACTGAACCTGTACAATCGACAGTACCATTACCGACCACTGGCTGGAACGTACCATCGGCTGTTTGAATGATGTCCGCCAATGCTAAGTGAGAGTAGGACGAGAACTCAGTAGCATTCCTTGTCACGTGTCGAGACGCACCCGAATCGATAATCCAGTCCGACGATTTAAGGAAAGACATAGATGCAAGGGCGAGTGAGTCGTCAGTACCTTCCGATGGATGGACATACATGACAGTGTTGCCTCTGGAGAAGACTGAGGTGGACGCCTCCTCAGTCCCACTCCTTCCGTCTCCATTGCTTGATGCTCTTTGCTTTCTCCTAAGTACCTCCAGCATGCCCAGCAGTGCCTGATCCTCCTCAGTATAGGCACCATTAGTTCCCTCCTCGTCTTCTGCTACCAGCAGGTTCGCCCGATAACTTCCTCGACTACCCCGTCGACCTCCACGACCACGGATACGTCCTCCAAACTGTCCACGTCCACCACTTGAATCTTCCTCCTTGGGTGGTTTGGTGCAAGCATACCTTATATGACCCACCTCCCCGCAGTTGTAGCACCGTCGGGGGTCTCCCTTAGGTCATGTGTCGTCTGAATTGGCAACCGCCAGTGCTGACTTTATTTCAGGAGGACCACATGTCCCCGCCTGCAGCTTGATGCGAGTCTCCTCATGGATCATGGCCGAGATAGTCTCCTCAAGTGTAGGGATATTCGGTTGGGCTAGAACTAGTGCTGTCCTCTGAGCAAACACTGCGGCCGGCCCCTTAAGAAACTTCATCGTCCTCTCCTGTAGACATACTTGTCTCTCCTTACACTTCGGGTCCTCGCAGCTTGCCTGATCTGAGGAGTGATCGTAATCCAACTACAGACGCTCCAACTCCGTGGTATACTCCTGCACCGTCTTCTCTCCCTGTACGGTGTCGTCGATCTCTCCCTTGATCTGGAAAACCCTTAAGTTATTCTTCACACCATCGTAGGTCCTCCTCAACTTCTACCACACGTCCTTTACCATCTCAAGGTCATCCACTGTGGCAGCGATCGACTGGACTAAAGAATTGAGGAGCGAAATGTATATCACCATATGAGGGGACTTTCACTCGTCTACGTGCTGCCGAGCCATCGTCCGGCTCTGTCTTCTCTCCTGACAAAAAACCCTCTAGGATCTTTCCTGCGAGGGTTCTCCTCACCCGTCGTGACCAACTCAGGTAGGTGGCCGGTCCATCAAGCTTCAGATCGATGGAGGGAAGTTCCAACTTCATCGGTGTTCGTGTCACGCTCTCACCAGCCGACAGTTTCATCAGCTTCATCAACGTTACGATATTCGTAGGGTCAAACTTCTTGATAATCTCCTCCATCGATCTTCCTCTTCTCCGATCACCTCACACCCGTCCTGCGATTCACGTTCGTCCTCTTCGTCCTCTCGTAGACCCGATCATGCCTTTCTCCCGTCGGATCTAGGCCTTCGATATCAACGTCCGGAACGACCCACTGGAGACGCCAGGAACCGCAGCAGAAGGCTCATGCGGGCGTCGTAGGAGTCGCGGATTCGCGGTGGTGGCGGAAGTGTGGTGGCGGCGGCGACGACGGTGGTGGTGGGCAACGGTGGTGGTGGCGCGACAGCGGCGGCTAGGGTTTGGCTGCTAGGGTTTGTGGCAGGTAGGGTTTGTGCTCTGATACCATGTAGAATATTTTGGAGTTCTATTTTATTATTAATAATCTCTTGGCTATATATATATATATATATATATATATATATATATAGCCTTACAATCCTCCATCTTACATACAACCTCCTAATACATTCTAATATACCAACAATACCATAAAGAGTATCACAATCCTCCAAATGTGAATATTGGAATATGTTATAGTTCAATCGTTGATTTGAAATTGTGCTTCCTATAGTCCTCAATGCTCTTTGATCTTGGCATCGTTAACATATCATTTGATATGTATTACTTCTCAAAACCAAACAAACAAACTGACTTGACGCCCATCCTTTCTCACGATACCGCAATCTTCACTACTATCTATCATTTTCTTAAAACTAAAGCTTGTGAGAGATTTCTCTGATATATTCCATTATCTCATGTACTCGTATATCCAATTTTGCCATTGCAAAATGATGATAAACCTTAAAAATCCCATCAAGATATAGCATGTTCAGATTTGAAGTATTTGGTTTATGACAACTGATCAACTAATAATTAAAAATTCCTTCAAAATAATTTTTTTTCTAATTTCATACAGATTGATATTTAAAATTGGAATGACAGATTATGATTTATTCTGATATCTCACATGAACGCATTACTATAAATGGTTGGAATGATGGATCATTTTGAATGTGGTACAGTGAAACAACAATTTTCAAAAAACATTATGTCAGATTATGATTTATTCTGATATCTCACATGAACGCATTACTTGCAATTGGAATCGACGGAGAAGTTCTTACCGAGTTTCTCTCTGCCCTTTTGACAACTTGCTATTGCTATTTTCCTGTGTTTGCTTATCCTCTTTCAAGAAAGCTTCAGATATGGCATCGGTCTCCCATTTTTCCTGCCATTTTAAAGATTGCCAAGATAAACTTCAGGGTAATTTGAGTGTAAAAGTTTTCAAACAAGTGCAGAACAGAGACTGACCCGTAGGACACTCTTCACCAATGGTATAACTAGAGTAAGGTAATCAAAACAGAAGACCTTCTCGAGCCTTTCCTCCAATCTTTGGCTGGCAGCAACACTGCCCATGATTTGTGCTACATTTTGAAGGATCTGTAAAACTAGCAAGTTATAAGCTTAAACACAAAAGGTTCTAAACTTCTCTGGAAATGCTGAAAATTACACACACCTGCAATTTTAACTCTGTCTCCTCTTTCGCTAACGCCATCCTTATTGTAAGGTCTTCCTTAAATGTGTCACAACCATTTTGAGTACCAAACTTAAACTGGCCATCCCTATTTCCGGAGGTCTCGATGATATCTTCTGCCCCCTTAAGGACTTGGTTGGTAGCTTTCATACAAACCTTACTCTCTTCCTCGGAAAGTCCAGCAAGACTCTCTTTCCATCCTTCCAGAATAGCCTTAAAGCTTTTAATGGCATGCTCTGCCTCAGCCCTTCCCTTGAGCTCATCCTCACACTTAGCATCTAATTTATGCAAAGCATATTTATAATTCCTCCAGTATATGTGTAGTCGCTGAAGAACACTCAATTTCTTGAATTCCCTTGCATACTTTTTAAGTATAGGAGGACCTAAGTCTTCTCTTACACCTTTTGATTTGAACCAAGACATTAGAGCATCTTCAGCAGTACTACCACTGTATAACCAAGAAACCACGGACTCAGCATTAACCTTCCAAGAAGCATTACCATTGCTGCTATCAGACTGTATAAACCATCCATCGGCATAGATAAGGATACTGGACCTTCTACCATCTAGAACCACCCTCATATTGTAGTCAGAAGGAGCAAGAAATGCATCGTCTTGAGGAGCATGTAAGACATCGTCGTCATCAGAAGGGATTTTTTCTTCGGCCCACCCCTCTATCTCACGCAAGAAGTCAAGGACATGCTCGAGTTGTGGAGCCTCCAGGCAGCGAAAGCACAATGTCGAATTCTTATCCACTCCTTTCATCTTCAGCAGCTTCCCCGACGGTAGGCCTTCCACTGCTCTCATGGCATAGTTTACGATAGTATAGAATTGGCTAATATGGAGGATTTTCTTCTCTATAAGGGTCTTGAAGCACGCACAGATAGATTCAAGAAGCTTGGCCCTCTCCGTGTCAGTCGACATGAGCGACCCATCCCAATCGGTAATGGGTGTCCAGCCGCCCTCGGTAAATAAAGCGTCAATGGCAACATTAATGGGTTTCCAGCAGCTTTCGTATATCTTCTTGGTCCATTCCTCAGGGAAGTCTTTTCGAAAGGCCCGCAAGAAGACCGACAGACCTTTAGGGAGGGGTTCCAGATGCTGCGTGAAGATGTGCTCCCCATGTGATTCGAAGTCGGAGAAGTTGAGGTTGCAGTAGCAGCAAGACCACCATTTCCAGGAGGATTCTGACACCGGCGAAGGAGAGGCATCCGAGAGGACATCAGAAACCACCTTGTTTTCTTTAAAGGATTTCTTGATGATTTCAAGATCCACTTGTATATGATCTTGCGAGATCTCCACTGGACTTGTTTCTTTTTCAAGAAAGGAACGAACCAGTTTCTTCTTCGTCTTCAGGGGAACCATCTCCGTTTTTCTGTTTTGGCAGAAGAATTTGAAGTTGGCAGTAATGTGATTGAGGCAATTGCTCTGTTTCATCACTTCCTCTGATCAGCCAATATATATATACTAGTATATATGTACGTGCTTTACACGTATATTGGAGTGAATGATGTTGATGAGTTAGTTTATTTTTACTGCTTTTAATTATATAGGTTAATGGTTCAACCCTTCGAATTCTTTGGTAACAATTTAAAAGACTTAGCAAGTAGCATGAACCCTTTGATTTCCGTAAATGGTTGTCATTATTGCATCTCTTAAATGGTTGTCAGTGAAATTTATTGTAGGTATTCTTTTTAATTACTAAATATGTTGAAGGGTATTTTTGGAACGAAAATTTTTCACGGTGAAGCCTAGTTTTGACATTATATAGAGGGGATATATATATATATATATATATATATATATATATATATATATATATATATATATATATATATATATATATATATATAGCACCTATGGGTAGTACACTCTATTCTTATTCCTACGGGAATAACTTACATGACAAACTTACGGGGATGAATTCTCCTCTAAATTTATTATGGGACAGAGAACTTCTTCTACGGAAATAACTTACAAACTTACGGGGATGAATTCTCCTCTAAATTTATTATGGGACAAAGAACTTCTCCTACGAGAATAACTTACTGGACAAACTTACGGGATCATGAATTCTCCTCTAAATTTCTTTCTCTTTAAAAAAAAAATCTTTCCTTTTTAAAACAAACATATCTCTATCTTAAAAAAGAAGAAGACTTATCTATCTATTTATTTTTTAAAAATAGATATAGATTTATTTATTATTTTAAAAATTAGATCTAGATAGATTTTTTATTTTTTTTTAAATAGAGATAATTTTTTTAATCTAAAAATTATTTTATCTTCCAAAATTAATCTAAAAAATAATCTTAGTTTAATTTTTATTTTTAATTTTAGTTTAAGTTTTAATTTTAATTTTAGTTTTAATTTTAGTTTAAATTTTAATTTAGTTTAAATTTACAAAAAAATACAACATAAAAACTTTTTAAAATTATCTCCAGAGCATTGAAGTATCAATATTACGTACAAAGCATAGAAATGCCATTTTTAAAGACGTTTTTCAACCTTAGCCTAAAAATGCCCTTTAAAAGGACGTTTCTTAGCAAAATGTATTTACTAACTCTTCTGTCGGCGTCGCACTCGGGGGAGCCGAGGCAGAGGAGGAGGTGACCGGGGCAAAGGCGACACTGAGCGACATAGGGGAGGTGGCGAGGGAGGGTACACTACTAGAAAAAGCGGGATTAGCGACGCATTTTAGCGACTCCATATAAAAACGTCGCTAATTAAAATAAATTAGCGACTCCATGTAAAAACGTCGCTAGACGTCGCTAAATGGCAACATTTAGCGACGTTTAGAGACTTTTATTAAGATTTTAAAAGATTAGTCGCTATAAGTTCAATTAAGGTCGCTAAACGTCGCTAATATGTCTACTTTAGCGACGTTTAGCGGCGTAAATAGCGACGTATATATTTAAAATATTTAGCGACGTATTTGACGTCGCTAAATTTTAATTTAGCGACGTTTTTATTTGACGTTGCTAAACGTCGCTAAATTTTGGCTAATTAGGGCTCGGTTTTCTTTTCCCCCATATGCGAAAATTTTGAAAGTTTTCAAAACCGTCATATTTCCCCCACCCCCCCTCTCCGGCGACCGGCTCTCCACGACTGCGACTACTCCGGCATCCCCCTCCTCCTCCTCGAGCTCTAGGTGTCACGACCCGCACCCGGGATAAGGGTACTAGTCGGAAACAACGCCCAGCCTACGTCGCAGAATCGGCGGTAGAACGCTGTCTAGAAAGTCTATCTAATATAATGAACCACCAAAAGATAGTGTACTCAATCACAGAACTAAGATAGAATGAACACGGATCAGATAAGAATAGAATAGTCATCAACTCATGAGTTTAAAATAATACATCAATGAGTCTGAAGAGTAACAAAAATAAGCTGGAGACAAATCCAGTACAAAAGAATACTATCATACTACAAGCTACACTCCAGGGTCAACTGTCTCAGTTGGGATAAGTCCCTCTTGAGCCAGGGTCTCCGAATCTAAATCCACAACATCCTGGGGTCCATAATAGGTAGGGTACTCCTCAGTGTCATCTAAAAAAATATATCCAGTCAGGAAAGGAGCAGAGTACATCTCTAACAGCAGTTCTAATCCATGATAAAAACTATGTAACAGTAAATAGCTGTGGATAAACAAGATGCACAAAATAGATACAAGAGATATATAGACAATAAGGAAATACTGGAAAAAAATACAATAATGAACAATATGCCAATGAAACAATAATACTAATGACTAAGTGTGTGAGTACTAGCTTAACATGTGATCGGCTTGGGCAAGATACAATGCGGCCTGGCTAATCATACGTGCGGTGCATGATCAACACTATTCGCTTACCAATACTTTATTCAATAGGGATTTGATCACATATCTATACTAATACTCCCCACCCCCAACTGGTATAATAGATCCAACCACGGTATGCTATGGCACTAGATTCCCCAAGAAGATAGCTAGTCTCCCCGAGAATCGGTGTCTGTACATGTACAAGATAACCAATGAAACAATACTTGCACCATATACACCATATACCAAGGAATAATATCTCATGACGAGATCCGGATATACCAATCCGTGTAACCATAGTGTCGAGAGAAACATATAAATCTACACTAGATACAACGAACATAGAGGATATCATAAATGAGAAACTATCAGAGAATGTACTCGCCTGAAATCCAAAGAACAGTCTCACAGATGTCTGACTCGGTGCCTCGAAGACCTAGATATGGAATACCACATTAAAACAAGGTCCCGGAAAGAGAACAAGTCAAACTAGTCAACTCCTAGGTCAATAATTAAATTCTAAGTCAAAAGTCAACTATGGTCAACTCTAAAGTCAAACATGGTCAAACCAAGGTCAACCTCACAAGAAAACTATATAAAATAATATAGAAATAAAATACAACAATTTAGGAATCAAAATTAGATCCCAAAAGATACTCACACAAAGTATACTAATAATACAAATAATACATACTCTAATATAATATATAAACAACCAATATTTATACAAATAAAATAATATATTATTACAAATATTACACCTCACAAAACACATATATATAAACATATATATATATACAATAATAATATATAAAATATAATTTAAAACTGCCAAAGCGTCACTGAAAACAGTGAACAAAACAAGATAAAATAAAATAGGTTTAATAGTGACAATCTTGACTGTCACTGAAAATTCGTCGCAGAAACTCCATATACAAAACCGCTGCTGTCACAGTTTGCTGACAGTTTCAAACTGTCACCAAAAAACGTCGCTGAAAGGTTGCCGCTCAAAACTGCCGCAGCATTAATGACAGATCTGTCATTAATGTTGACCACTGTATAGCGGCTGCTGTTCAGACCAAATAATGACAGTTTCACTGTCATAGAAACCATTGTCACCAAAACAAATAAAAATATAAAAATATATGTATATATATATAAATATATATATGCAATAATAATCACAATACATATATATAAATAAATAATTATATACTTATATATATATGCACATATAAACTTATAATTAAATACCAATAGTTACAACACATGCACATATTAATGTTCATATTTTACATGGCTAGAAGCACACCTAAAATATATACATTAATATACAAATAATTACATAATAATTACATAATAATTATAAATAATATAATTACACAATTAAACACATAAATATATTTTATAAAACATTTATGTATAATTTATACTATTAACATAAGTGCATATATAATTACATGCAAGAAAGCTACATATTATATTTGTACATCATATTAGCACACACAAAAATATATAGATCTATGCTACAATAATTACTATAATAAATACACAAAATAAATATATAATATCTATATATATTTACTAATTATAATTGAAGAATTTAAACCATACATAATTAGATCTATTCAAAAATCTACACAATTGGAGAGTATCACACCGTATCCCACTAGATCTAGGATACGCATGTGACACGAGTCCAACACACAACCAATTGTACCCCGAAGGATACAAACAAATCACAAATAATATTTATGAATAAATCAAAGTATCAAAAGTAGATCTATGTGTCCGTGTCAAAATACGACATGTTCAAAGCCCCGTGTCAGAGGAAAAACCCCCAAAATGACACGTATTACCAAATAGTTGGGATACGAACCACATGTACCAAATTATGGACACGACACTAGCCCCAAACACATAAGCTCATGTCCAATTGATCTATAGGATCAATTGATACACACAACAAAATATAAATTCGGAATTCCAACAAAATTAACACAAAAAGTACCATAACTTTCTCCATGGGTCTCCTATGAACACAAAACAAAGTCCTATGGGTAGTACATACATATAGGTTGATTTTACATGATTAAATTTCAGATTTAGAAGCTATTTAAATGGGAAAATCTGAATTATACCTATTGGGAGATGGATTCCCAATGAAACGTCCAATTGAGAAGAACTTGCTTCCAAATTGTAGATTCTTGCTCCTCTTTGTAGATCCTTGCTTCCTTCTTCTAGATCCTTTTTTCCTCCTTCTCTAATGGTGAATTGGGAAAAATTTGGAATGAATTTGGTAGGGAATTGGAATGGGAATGGAGGGAATTTGGGAGTGGGAAATTCTAGATCTAGATTTGGAATGAGAATGAGAGAAGAGAGAAATTTCCCCCCTCTTTTAATAGGCCGGCCTTGCCCCTCTCCCAAGCAATTATAAAATGTCCAATGTACCCCTTGGGGCCTCTCATGAAGAAATAATTAAGGAAGGAAGCTTCTAGTCTAATCACTTAATTAATTTAATCCATCTCCTTAACCATGGGCTTTCTAAATGGGCCAAATCTAACTATTTAATTCATGTTGGTCCATGGGTCCAAACTACACTAGTTGGGTCCACTAAAATAAGTCCAAAATAATTAATTAACATCTAACAATAATTAAATAATACAACAAATAATTATTTATCATGCACAATATTTATTTAAATAGAAAAAGACTAAAATACCCTTTCCTAAAAATTTGGTAGTGACAAGTCTACCCTCCTTAAAATAATTTCGTCCTCGAAATTCAAAGACGAAAACTACCCCCAGAAAAACACAGAACAGATCTAAAGAATCACAACTAACTAATGAACAAAACATAATAATGAACAGAACATAACTAGAAATAACATACCTCAAGGTACAAACAAATATGGATAACGCTCTCGCATGTCATCCTCTCTCTCCCAGGTAGACTCCCCTGGAGAGTGATGCCTCCATGCGACGCGCACCAAAGGAATAGTCTGGTTCCTCAGCACCTTCTCTCTCTGATCCAGAATCTCAACTGGCTGCTCTGGATAGCTAAGAGTAGGGCCCACCTCTATCTCCGAGTGATCCAATACATGACTAGGATCTGTCACGTATCGTCTCAACTGTGACACATGAAACACGTCGTGCACTCCCTCCAATGCAGGTGGCAAGTCTAGTCTATAAGCAACTGCACCGACCCTCTCTAGAATAGTGAAAGGTCCGATGAATCGCGGACTAAGCTTTCCGCCTCCACCGAAGCGAATCGTGCCTCGTGTCGGAGAAATCCTCAGAAACACCAAACCACCCACCTAGAACAAAACACCATCTTAAGAACTTAATCTATAACAAACAAGAACAAGCACAACCAAAATCTAAACTATACCTCAAACTCCAAAGGTCTCCGATGGCTATCGGCCCAATGCCGCTGTTTGTCCTGCGCCACTCGAAGTCTGTCTCTGATCAACTGAACCTTCTCCGCTGCATCCACAACCATCTCTGGCCCAAGCAAAACTCTCTCTCCAACATCGTCCCAAGACAAAGGAGTACGACACCTCCGACCATATAGAGCTTCAAAAGGTGACATCTCTATACTGGCCTGGTAACTGTTGTTGTAAGCAAATTCTACCAAATAGAGATGGTCCTCCCAAGAACCCCCAAAATCTAGTACACAAGTGCGCAACATATCCTCGAGATTCTGGATAGTCCTCTCTGACTGCCCATATGTCTGGGGATGATATGCAGTACTGAACCTGAGCTGAGTGCCCAAACTCTCCTGCAAACTCCTCCAGAAATGAGAAGTAAAACGACTATCTCGATCTGAGACTATGCTGACGGGAACTCCGTGTATCCTAACGATTTGCCTCACATACATCTCTGCCAGCTTCTCCGTAGACAAACCCACTTTGAAAGGCAAAAAGTGGGCCGACTTGGTCAATCTATCAACAATGACCCAAATCGCGTCTTTCCCTCCTGGAGATCGTGGAAGTCCGGACACAAAATCCATAGTAATGTGTTCCCACTTCCACTCTAGAATGGGTAATGGCTGAAGTAACCCTCCTGGCCTCTGCCTCTCGGCTTTCACCTGCTGGCACACTAAGCATCTGGATACAAACTGTACCACTTCCCTCTTCATGCCATACCACCACACACTCTCTCGCATATCCCGATACATCTTGTTAGCACCTGAATGTATGGAATACTGAGAACGATGCGCTTTCTGCAACACCTCCTCGCGCAACTCCCCACTAGGCACACATAATCTAACTCCATGCCTCAAGGATCCATCCTCTGCAATAGTGAAATCATCCTCCAATCCTGCTCTTACTTGAGCTCTGATACTCCTCAAGGATACATCATCATACTGTGCTGCCTTGATCCTGTCCATCAAAACTGAGTGTATCTGCAATCCCCACATTTGCATAGCACACCCAGGAACAATCACCTCAATGCCCAAGCTCTCCAAGTCCTCCAACAAATATCGATCCTGCGTCAAGAACATAGCTACCGGATACCTGCTCAAAGCATCGGCAACTATATTGGCTTTTCCAGGATAATATTGCAAAGAGATATCAAAATCCTTCATCAATTCCAACCACCGACGCTGCCTCATGTTCAACTCCTTCTGCGTGAAAACGTACTTCAAGCTTTTGTGGTCTGTGAAGATCTCCACACGCTCTCCGTACAAATAATGTTTCCACAACTTCAGGGCGAATATGACACCTGCCAACTCCAAATCATGGGTAGGATAGTTCTTTTCATGAGGACGTAATTGCCTGGATGCATAGGCAATCACCTTCCCATGCTGCTGAAGAACACAACCTAAACCCTTTCCCGATGCATCACTATAAATAGTGAAACCTCCGGACCCTGATGGCAACGTCAAAATAGGAGCAGACATCAACCTCTTCTTCAACTCCTCAAAAGCAACCTGGCAATCCTCCGTCCAAACAAACTCCACATCCTTCCTTGTGAGTCTGGTCATCGGCTCGGCAATCCTCGAAAAATCTTGCACAAACTTCCTGTAATAGCCTGCCAATCCCAAGAAACTCCTGATCTCTGCTACTGAACTCGGAGTCTTCCAAGATTCCACTGCTGAAATCTTCTTCGGATCCACTGAAATACCATCACCAGTCACAACATGCCCCAAGAATTCTACTTTGTCCAAGAAAAACTCACATTTGGACAACTTCCCATACAGCTTCTCCTTCCTCAGCACATCCAACACAATCCTCAAATGCTCCTCATGCTCCTCCGGTGTCCTCGAGTATATGAGTATGTCATCGATGAACAGCACCACGAACTTGTCAAGGTACTGGTGGAACACCTTGTTCATCAAGTTCATAAATACCGCCGGTGCATTAGTCAAACCAAACGGCATCACCATAAACTCGTACTGACCATACCGAGTTCTAAAAGCAGTCTTCGGTATGTCCTCCGGCTTCACCTTCACCTGATGGTAGCCTGATCTCAAATCTATCTTAGAAAATACCTTCGCACCACTCAACTGATCAAACAGATCATCAATCCGTGGCAAAGGATACTTATTCTTGATAGTGAGATTATTCAAAGCCCTGTAATCAATGCACATGTACACCGATCCATCCTTCTTCGGTACAAACAATACCGGGGCTCCCCATGGTGAAGAACTCGATCTGATAAACCCCTTATCCTGCAATTCGTCCACCTGCTTCTTCAACTCGACCAGCTCGCTGTTGTTTACTCTATAGACATGTTGCGAAATTGGTTCTGCACCTGGCACCAAGTCTATAAAAAATTCAACATCTCGATCTGGTGACAATCCTGGCAATTCCTCAGGAAACACATCCAAGAATTCTGCTATCAACGGATGTGGCAACTCCTTGTCTTCTACCATAGCTCCACAAATAATGCCTTCTTCCTGCTCCGCAGCTCCTCTAGTAAACTCGAACTCTGGCTCTCCTGGCGGACCAAACAAAACTCTACCTCCTCTACAGTCTATGCTAGCACGGTGCCTACTCAACCAATCCATCCCAAGTACAATGTCATAGCTTGAAAGTGGCATTACAAGTAGACACGCACTCAACTTCCGGCCTCCCAGAGTAACTCTCCGATCCTTGCAAATATCATTAACCAGGATAATGCCTCCCCCGGTCATGATCTTGCAAGTCCTAAGCAAAGACTCAGCTACCAAACCATGCTTCAGAGCAAAAGAAACAGATACAAAACTATAGGAAGCACCACTATCAAACAAAGCTAAAGCTGGAATGGAATCAAGAAGAATAGAACCTGCGATGACATCTCCTGTGGGTTCCTCCTCTTCGACGGTCATAGCAAACGCTCGTCCCTGCCGAGCACCTCCCTGTTGTTGATGCTGAACAAAATGCTGCTGCTGTGTCAGAAGCGGTCCCCTCGGCTGTGCTGCAGGTGGTCTCGTCTGTGTCCTCGGAGCTGGAGCTGCTCCTTGAACTGCACGACGAGGACACTCCCTTGATTGATGCCCTTCAGTACCACAATACAAACAAACTCCTAGCCTCCTCCTACAAACTTTCCAGATGTGGCCGGGCTTCTTGCAAAAATTGCATGGAGCTTGCTGTAACTGTCTCTGCTGCTGAGGTGCCTGGTAAAAAGGTGCTCTAGCTGGAGTCTGGTTCTGCTGTGGCTGCTGGAAAGGTCTGGACTGGAAATAAGGACGTTTGGCAGATACTGCACTGTCGTTGGCCCCCAGAAAAGAATCACGGTCTCTCTTGGTCTTCAAACCCAGATCCCGCTCAACCTTGCGTGCCTCCGCAAGTATCTCCGAGTATGTCTCATAAAAAGACGGAATAAGAATCTTTACCTCCCAGTTTAGACCCTCTCGGAAACGAATAGCTCAAACCTCCGGCTCCCTCACCAAGTACTCTGCAAATCGGCTCAACCTACCGAACTCCGCAACGTATTCCTCCACAGACATGCTCCCCTGAATGAGACTCTCAAATTGTCTCCCCAAGTCAAGCCTGTCTATCCGAGCGAAAAACTTCTTCTTGAAAAGGTCCTTGAATACCTCCCAAGATTGTCCTGCGTCAACTAGAACCGACTCATTCCTGAACCAAGTGCGAGCGACGTCGAACAGTTGAAGTCCTACCGCCTCAACCTTCAGATCTTCAGAAAGACGGGACACCCTCATAAGACGCTCAATGTCCTCGAGCCAATCATCAGCATAGACGATGCCCTCCGTTCCTTTGAAAACCCTAGGCTCCAGTTTCTTGAAGTCCTGAATGTTGCCTGGCCGAAGCTGAGCAACTTGAGGAACAACCTGCTGCTGGATCGGAACTCCTCTCTCAACTACAGCACGAGCAAGCTGATGAGCACTCTCGATGCCCTGCCGTAGAAAGTCGGTCTGCCTCTGATGTGCCTCTGACTGAGCCCTCTGTGCCTCGAGCATCTCACGAAACAGTGTAAACATCTGTGACGCCTCTGCTGGCACAGGAAGTGGAGGCGGAAGCCCCTCAGATACAGCTGGCACAGTCCTCTGAGTAGGTGGTGGACCTCCGAAAGCAGTTGACACTCTAATTACCAGAGAAGTGACTGGTGCAGGCCCTCGGGATGTCGCAGACCTCTCAGAAGCTGCTCTCCCCTGCTGTGATCTACTCTTAGGCGGCATCCTGAGACAAAGCGAAAGAAAGAATCACTATGGCACAAGATGTAAGCCATCAAGGAAAGGACAGTTTAAGAGATCAAGTATCAACGTCAAAGGAGAATAGTTGAATCAAAAGAATTTTCCTAGATGTGATTGAGTATCTCAGCCTATATCCTATATCCTATTGCAGGCTCGCAGTAGTACAACTAAGTTGTCGCACTACCACGATATCACATACTTGTGAAGCTAGACCTGCATGGACCACCACCAAAAACGTGTCACGACCCGCACCCGGGGTAAGGGTACTAGTCGGAAACAACGCCCAGCCTACGCCGCAGAATCGACGGTAGAACGCTGTCTAGAAAGTCTATCTAATATAATGAACCACCAAAAGATAGTGTACTCAATCACAGAACTAAGATAGAATGAACACGGATCAGATAAGAATAGAATAGTCATCAACTCATGAGTTTAAAATAATACATCAATGAGTCTGAAGAGTAACAAAAATAAGCTGGAGACAAATCCAGTACAAAAGAATACTATCATACTACAAGCTACACTCCAGGGTCAACTGTCTCAGTTGGGATAAGTCCCTCTTGAGCCAGGGTCTCCGAATCTAAACCCATAACATCATGGGGTCCATAATAGGTAGGGTACTCCTCAGTGTCATCTGGAAAAATATATCCAGTCAGGAAAGGAGCAGAGTACATCTCTAACAGCAGTTCTAATCCATGATAAAAACTATGTAACAGTAAATAGCTGTGGATAAACAAGATGCACAAAATAGATACAAGAGATATATAGACAATAAGGAAATACTGGAAAGAAATACAATAATGAACAATATGCCAATGAAACAATAATACTAATGACTAAGTGTGTGAGTACTAGCTTAACATGTGATCGGCTTGGGCAAGATACAATGCGGTCTGGCTAATCATACGTGCGGTGCATGATCAACACTATTTGCTTACCAATACTTTATTCAATAGGAATTTGATCACATATCTATACTAATACTCCCCACCCCCAACTGGTATAATAGATCCAACCACGGTATGCTATGTGTAGCATCCCGCTCCGCCTCGACGCTATGTACAAGTGAGATCGCCTTGCTTGCTCGAACGGAAGTCTTCTCGGAGAGTTCCTGACCGATTAATCAAAGTGAGTGGGCAGAACTGCATTCTCTGATTCTTGCACGACTTAATAATGAATCTCAGTTTTTGAATGCTTGTTTGCTTAAGAAGAATATTTTCATAAGAAGAAATGATAGAACCGACTCAGCATGCTAATAAGAGAACGCACATAGCTTGTCAGTGAAACGAACCTGCTGCCTAACTAAGGGAAATAGAAATGCTTGTCAGTAATGAGATAGAACCATTGCCATGTTAAAAGAGATATAAGAAATGTTGCATGCTTAGAAACACCGACACAGCTCAAACGAACTCTTGCCATGCTAAGAAGATAAGTAAACGAATCGCCTGAAATGTGTTCCTTGAATATGCTAAGAAAGAAAGAGATAGTTTTTGCATGTTAAATAAGAATCAATCGTGCTTGTCAAAAATATGTTTTGCTTGTCTGTTTTGCTATATCGAACTGCTGCCTTTGATTCGTATATGCATAGACTAATAGTGCACCCTGATGTTTCATGCCTTCGGGTTCCAGGGGGTGTGCTATTAGATATGTGAAAAGATGTATTTGCTTGAATAAGAAGAAGAGTATAGTCTAATAGTCCGCCCTGATGTTCCGTTCCTTCGGGTTCCAGGGGGGTGTGGCTATTAGATTATTAAGTGCTTGTGAATGTGAATGTGAATGTGATTGTTGTATTGGTCTCGGACAACTTGTGCACAAGGTAATAGTCTCTCGGTCGATTCCTGGGACACTGGGAATCGGTCGGTCCGGAAGGGATTGTAGAGCACCCTGATGTTCCGTTCCGAAAGGATCTAGGGGGGTGTTGTTGTCCATCAATGAGTTTCTCAGGACCGTCATATAGATAGGGCGCATGCTAGGTTTACCTTCTTGCATACCTATCACTGTGACACCAGAAGATTGATTCATAAGTTTGTCCATATAAGTATATTATGACTAACTTGTGTGTCTGCTGCTGTCACGCCCCAGTCCCAAAATGCCGAGGGACTGGAGATGCGTGGCAATGGCCAGCAGCACGCACCGATGGATAACCCAATTTAATGGAGCCATCAGGGCGTACTTAAGCTGTAAATAAGGTCTACTACACAAGTCACACTAATCTCATCCATAAAGATAAAGAAATAAACAGCATAATCAAATAGAAATAATGTAGCAACATCATCACAGCAAGTCAGTCGGAGCAACAATCCGACTTAAGTCTAAAATAAACTGGCTCTATAGGCCAGGAACAAAAGATGTAAACATGAAATAAATACTGAGTGCTGGAACAAGCACTCAGGAGAAGTCCTCGGCAGTCACCTCATCTTCAGTGTTCGGTTCAGCTCCAGCAATAGCTTCAGCTTCTGTCCCGTATATCTTGGGATACTGCTCCTCAGCTAAACCTGGGGACATAATCCATTCCAGGTCCTCAGTGGACATAGCAAGGCACAGATAATACAAGCCAAAATGAATAAGCAGTGCAATAAATAATGAATCAGATGGGTAAACTAAGTAACTAACCATCTATGTGATATGCAAATGAGAGCAACACTAGTACTCAGGCTGAGACCGCTACAAGCTCTGTGTCGGGGAGCCGGTAGCAGTAATAACACGTAAAGGGTCTAGCTCTGCTGGAGAGTCTACAACCTCACAATAATAGTAGATATATATATAGAACAGCCTGTAGCCTGTGTGTCTCTCCCCACCCAATGTAATCACGCAAGCCATGACCATAACGTCTCATGTCCATGTCAGCGGGATTATAACTAATGCAACAAGTCATACTGTCTATAAATAAATAACTCTGTCAAGTCCTGTATCCTATTCAGAATCCCCACGAATAACTCGGGAAGATTCTGTCCATGATAGTGTCAAGTGTCCTGGGTTGTAGGGTACTTGAGAGGTCAAGTACAAAATAAGGGGGGGTCGTAAATCCATCTCTAAATGACGAACCCAACACCGCGTACGGTGTTAGTACCCGACTATGATCGGGCTCTAGGTACGTCGTACGTTTCCTAGGTTTAAGCAGTTTAAAACAGTTTATAGGAATTTGCACAAGAAATCCAGCAGAGTATTTTTACAGAAAATAAGAAAATAATGACTGCAAGTTTGGCAAGGTGCACTTGCCTGATGTTTGAATTCCACTTAGGTCCTGGTTTCGGAAATTTCCAGAGATGTCTCCGAAAGCTGAAATAAACAGTACCATCATGCTCAGAAGGTGTCAAACAGCTAGGATCGCCTGTCCTTGGGTCCAGTTTGGAGACAAGGGCAGAAACGGCAATTTCGGGCCAAAACGGGGTCCACCGGTGGGCCCGCTTTGCACCGAAAAATATGTCAGGGTCAAAGGTCTCCAAATTCACCAAACTTAGTGTCAACAGGTCAGGAACGCTGATACGAACCCAATGGAACTTTCAGATTTGAATTCTGATGAGCCGATCACGAAATCGCCCGTCGAACGGGGCCTATGGGGCCCACAACACGCGATTTCGTCAACGTTCTCAGAATCGAACCAAACTTGACCCACAGGACCAGCGTATCGCTACGAGTCCGATGGCGCAAGTTTCGTCTCGATCTGACGTGTGTGCACGAAGTTAGGGTGAATTGCAGAAAAGGCGGATACGGAGCGATGTCCGCGGATACCCGTTGATTCCGGTGTGCATGCACACCCGAATCAGCTTTCGTGAAATCCCACACGTCCGTATCGACGAGGCGCACGTATCTTTGAAGACCGCACGCGACCAAGTCGTCCCGTTTGGCGGGGCGTACTCAGTTCCGGGGTAAAACCGGGCCTGGGTTTTTCCTGTTTTTGGATCGCGGTGTGCGATCACCACAGGACGCGATGCCCCGAACAGTTTGTCCGGACACCGAGAGGGTCATACAGGCTTCGCGTAGAAATTTACGGAATCGAAATCGGGGTTACGAGCAGGAAGTTATGAGTACCTGAAGGGGACCGAGAAATCGGGGTTTTGAACTGTCCGACACGCGAGTTCGTGTCCGAATCCTGAGTCGGAGCCGTGTCCGCATGTCCTGCTGGCTGGGGGACTGTGTCCGGCAGCTGGCCGAGGTCGGCGGAGGGTCGACGCTGCTCGGGGAGGCTCGAGGCTCTGCCGGCCGGGGCGGCGCTGACCGGAGTCGCCGGAGTCGGCGCTGGACGGCTGGACGGGTTCGAGGAAGAGGAGTCGGCGGCTCACGGTGGCTGGGGGGGAAACCCACTGGGGCGGCTCACGGTGGACGGCGGGTTTCAGAGGAGGCCGGGGGTCGCAGGGGGTCGGGGTTGCCGGACGGGGATCGCCGGACGGGGTAGAGTTAGGGTTAGGGTTTGGGGGAAGAAGAGGGTGGCGGAGTAGGGTATATATAGGGGGCTGAGGGAGGGCCGGCCGGGGCGTCGTGGGCGGGAGAATCGGAGGGGAGGCGACGTGGGGAGGGTTCTCCGGCCACGTCACCGGAGAACGCGGCGGGCGGCGGGTTTTTCGGGTCGTGGGGGAAGTCGGGGGGGACAGGGGTGACCGGTAGCGGGTTCGGGTCGGGCGCGGATCCGGGTGAGCGGACCCGCCCGACCCGCTAGGGTGAGGTTGGGCTGGGCTGGTCGTAATGGGCTCGGCCCACTGGGCCGGGCCGGGCCCAAGGCCGAAAAAAAAAAAAAAAAAATAACAGTAAATTAATAATAATAATTAATAATAAATTAATTCAGAAAATAGTTTTTAGGCTTTTAAAATTAGGTCCGAGGCCCAATAAAATCCCAGAAAATTACCCTAAGTCCGGTTTTCTATTTTACACCATAAAATCATACTTTCATTTCATTTTAGTATTGTTTATTGGCAATTAAAAATTATAAACTCACTACAGGGCCTATGTAAATTCCTGAAAATTGCATTTTAAATCCCAAAATTGATTTTAAAAAATCTGAAAAAAATTTAGGGTGTTTACAATCTACCCCCCTTAAGAGGATTGCGTCCTCGCAATCGAAGGATAAACTATAAAGACAAGATTTACAGAATTAAAATGCTTAGGTTACCTGATTCTGCAAATAAGTGCGGATAACGCTGCCGCATAACATCTTCTCGCTCCCAGGTCGATTCGCCTGGAGAGTGTTGATTCCAAGCTACTTGAACCAGCCTGATAGTCTGTCCTCGCAGTGTCTTCTCGCTGGTGTCGAGTATACCCACTGGCTGCTCTTCGTATCTCAGGCTAGGTCCCACTGAAATCTCAGAGTGATCAACTATATGACCTGGGTCCGTCACATATCTCCTCAATTGTGAGACATGGAATACGTCATGCACTCCCTCTAAGGATGGAGGTAATGCAAGACGGTAAGCCACCTCACCAATGCGCTCCAAGATATCAAATGGCCCAATGTACCTTGGGCTTAACTTGCCTCTGCTGCCGAATCTGATAGTACCTCTAGTGGGCGAAATCCTCAAAAATACATGCTCTCCTTCCTTGAACTCCAGGGGTCGTCTGTGTGCATCGGCCCAGTGCTTCTGTCTATCCTGGGCTGCACGGAGATGGTTCTGAATCTGTTTTACTTTCTCCACTGTCTCCGTTACCAACTCTGGACCCAATATTTGACGTTCGCCAACGTCGCTCCAGCATATTGGAGATCTGCACTTTCTTCCGTACAACGCCTCGAAAGGTGCCATCTGAATGCTTGCCTGATAGCTGTTGTTGTAGGAGAACTCCACTAGGTGCAGATGATCTTCCCAAGATCCTCTAAAGTCCAGTATACAGGATCGCAACATATCTTCCAGGATCTGAATGGTGCGCTCTGACTGTCCGTCTGTCTGAGGATGATAGGCAGTACTGAATTTGAGCCTGGTGCCGAGACTCTCTTGCATGCTTCGCCAGAAGTGAGATATAAATCTTGAGTCTCGATCTGATACGATACTAACCGGCACTCCATATAATTTTACGATCTGACGCATATACATGTCGGCTAGTACTTCTGTGGATTGTCCGACTCTGAACGGCAAGAAGTGAGCCGACTTAGTGAGCCGATCCACGATGACCCATACTGCATCCATACCACTAGGGCTTCTTGGAAATCCAGTGACGAAGTCCATGGTAATATGCTCCCACTTCCATTCAGGGATGGGAAGTGGCTGCAACATACCTGCAGTCCTTTGGTGCTCGGCCTTCACCTGCTGGCAGACTAAGCATTTTGCCACAAATCGGGCAATCTCCCTTTTCATCCCATGCCACCAGTAATATTGTCTTAAGTCCCGGTACATCTTGGTTCCTCCTGGATGAACCGAGTATATGGAGCTATGGGCTTCTGTCATCAGTTCCTGCCTTAATTCTCCATTTGGAACACATAGGCGATTTCCGCACCTTAATGTTCCGTCCTCGTGGATGCGAAGTCCCGTCTGCAAGCCTGCTTCTGTTCTTTCTCTCAGCCTTCGGAATCTGGCATCATTAGGCAAAGCTTCCTTGATTCTCTCCACCAGCGATGACTTTACTTCGAGGTTAGCCAGCAAACCATTTTGTCCAGGTAAAATAACCTCTATCTGGAGTTCTTGTAGATCTTTTAATAGCTCGGGCTGCTCCGTCAAGAAGTAAGCCGAGGGTTTTCTGCTGAGAGCGTCGGCTACAATATTTGCTTTCCCCGGGTGGTACTGTAGATTGATGTCAAAGTCCACCATCAACTCAAGCCAACGCCTTTGCCTCAGATTGAGCTCCTTCTGTGTATAAACATACTTCAAGCTCTTATGATCAGTGAATATCTCGACCTTTTCTCCATACAGATAATGTCTCCAGATCTTCAATGCAAAAATTACTGCAGCTAGCTCCAGGTCGTGCGTTGGGTAGTTCTTCTCGTGGACCTTCAGCTGCCTCGATGCATAAGCAATAACCTTGCCATGTTGCATCAAGACACAACCTAGTCCACTACCGGACGCATCACTATATACAACAAAACCTCCTGACCCTGAGGGAAGAATCAAGACTGGTGCTGTTGTTAGACGCCTCTTCAATTCTTCAAAGGCATGCTGGCATTCTTCTGTCCATATGAACTCCTGATCCTTCCGTGTCAGCTTAGTCATCGGCTCTGCGATCCTTGAAAAATTTTCTACGAACCGCCGGTAATACCCAGCAAGTCCAAGAAAACTTCTCACTTCCGCAACAGAGGTAGGGGTAGGCCAGGTTTCTATAGCAGTGACTTTTTCTGGGTCCACAGACAGTCCTTCACCCGAGATAATATGCCCTAAGAATGGCACCTTGTCCATACAGAACTCACATTTGCTGAGTTTGGCATACAGCTTCTCCCTTCTCAAGGTTTCTAGCACAATTCTAAGGTGTTCCTCGTGCTCTTCGTGGTTCTTGGAGTAGATTAGGATATTATCAATGAATACCACCACGAACTTATCCAAATACTGATGGAAGACCCCGTTCATCAAACTCATAAATACAGCAGGTGCGTTGGTTAAACCAAACGGCATAACTAGGAACTCATAATGCCCATACTTAGTTCTGAAGGCCGTCTTTGGGATATCTTCTTTCTTCACCCTAATCTGATGATAACCGGATCTAAGGTCAATCTTGGAGAATACCTTAGCACCACTCAACTGGTCAAACAAATCATCAATACGTGGTAATGGGTACCGGTTCTTAATAGTTACAGCATTAAGGGCTCTGTAATCAATGCACAGCCGTACAGATCCGTCTTTCTTGGGTACAAAAAGTATAGGTGCTCCCCATGGTGAAACACTAGGCCGGATAAATCCCTTCTCCAGAAGGTCGTCAACTTGTGTTTTCAGCTCCACTAACTCCTTAGGTGCTAGCCGATATACCGATGAGGTGATAGGTTCGGCTCCTGGAGTTAGGTCTATCGTGAATTCTATCTCCCGATCAGGTGGTAAACCTGGAAGGTCGTCGGGAAATACATCCACAAATTCCGTTATGACTCTTGGGTAACTTGAATCTTCTTCTACGGTCAATACCCTAAGAGTTGGCTGGACCCCTTGTTCTACAGCTCCTCTATGAAATTCAAACTCAGGAAGGCTAGGGGGTCTAAATATCACTTTTCCAAGCCAGCAATCCAGTGTCGCATGGTACTGACTTAACCAGTCCATACCAAGTACAACATCGTAATCCAGTATCTCTCGGCCACAGACTACTACCGAACATGATCTACAAGTATCACTAACCGGGATAATTCCACCTCCCGTTAGTATTCTCTTCATTTTCGAGAGAGGTGCGGTAGCTATTCTATGTGTGGCTACGAAGCTAGCAGCAATAAATGAATGCGAAGCTCCAGAATCAAATAATGCTACAGCAGGAATTGAAGCTACTAATATGGTACCTGCTATCACTTCGCCTGCAGTAGCTTCCTCAGTGACTGCTAGTGCATATACCTGACCTCGTCCCTGGGCGGGACCCCTTTGCTGACGAGCTTGTTGGAACAGTGCTGCCTGAGGTGGTAGAGGTGGCCTGGCTCCTCCAGGCCCTGTCTGTGTTGCTCCCCCAGCTTGAAGAGCTGCAGGTGGAGCTGGTCGATTCGGAACTCCCTCTCGACGTTCCGAGCAGTCCTTGGAGAAGTGTTGTCCAGATCCGTAAACCAGGCAGAGTCCCAGCTTGCGTCGATATTCCTTTTCAATATGTCCTACCTTGCTGCAGTAGTGGCAAGTAGGCAGGTTCTTAGTTGCTGCTCTTGGAGGCGGGCTCTTCTGGGGCCGTTTAGCAGATTCTCCTGGTGATGACTTGGACGGTACTGAGGAGAAGGGACGTTTCAGGCTTGATTCCCTCCGAGTAACGCGCTCCAGCCGACGTGCTGCAGCTAGGACGTCGGTGTAAGAGGTGGGCACGACCGATCCGATTAATTTCTGAAGCTCGAACCTGAGCCCATCAAAGAACTTCTCCGCCTTCTCCTCTTCGGTAGGAATTAGCGAAGAGGCGAAGCGGCTCAGGCGAATGAATTCGGCGTTATATTCCTCCACCGTCATGTTGCCCTGGATCAGGCGGTTGAATCTGTCTCGGAGTTCTGACCGAGCCACAGCAGGGATGTACATTTCCTGGAAGAGTCTGGAGAACTCCTCCCAGGTAACCCGATCATGTCCGAGCCTTCTTTCTTCGGACAGCCACCAATGATGTGCGTTGTCCGTCAGTTGCATCCGGACGGCAGTCATCTATTTGTCCCTTGGTAGTTCAGCGGCCTCCAACTGATGCTGTGTGTTTGTAAGCCATTCATGCACTTCAGTTGGTCCTTCCTTGCCCGAGAAGGTACGGGGCTTGAGTTGACGGAAATCCGTAATAGATTCCGTCGTTGGCCGCCTATTTGGTGGATTTGCATGCTCCAATGCTGCGACCAGGCTGTTCCTTAGGTTCTCGGCCTCTCGGCGTTGGGCCTCTTGTTGGATCTGTTGTTGTGCCTGCATCATGGCGTAGAACATCTGGAACATTTGCTGGCCGTCCATTGCCTGTCCTGGGGGAAAGACAGGCATCGTTGGAGGGAACTGGGGAGGAGGCGGGATGTCATCACGCCTGAACCTGGAACTTGGCTGGCCAGTTTGATTGCTCTGAGAGGATTGTCCTCTAGTATCTGGCGTCGTTTCAGCCTCGCAGGTAAGCCCTGCTTCAGTCGGGGTACCCAAGGGGGTCTCGTCACCACTTCTGGGATCCATTACTCTGCATCAAAAGAAAACAATGAGAACGCACAGAGGAATCAAAACAGGATGCAGTTCAAGCAATTTAATTGAATTCGACATAGAGTTCAAAAACGATTTAATCAATGGATGAGATCCTATAACCTATCTTATTGCAGGCCTGTTCGGTCCCTAAGTTGAAACCGAACAATTTAGTTTGGACCTGCATGGGCCACCACAAAAACCATGTCACGCCCCAGTCCCAAAATGTCGAGGGACTGGAGATGCGTGGCAATGGCCAGCAGCACGCACCGATGGATAACCCAATTTAATGGAGCCATCAGGGCGTACTTAAGCTGTAAATAAGGTCTACTACACAAGTCACACTAATCTCATCCATAAAGATAAATAAATAAACTGCATAATCAAATGAAAATAATGTAGCAACATCATCACAGCAAGTCAGTCGGAGCAACAATCCGACTTAAGTCTAAAATAAACTGGCTCTATAGGCCAGGAACAAAAGATGTAAACATGAAATAAATACTGAGTGCTGGAACAAGCACTCAGGAGAAGTCCTCGGCAGTCACCTCGTCTTCAGTGTTCGGTTCAGCTCCAACAATAGCTTCAGCTCCTGTCCCGTATATCTCGGGATACTGCTCCTCAGCTAAACCTGGGGACATAATCCATTCCAGGTCCTCAGTGGACATAGCAAGGCACAGATAATACAAGCCAAAATGAATAAGCAGTGCAATAAATAATGAATCAGCAGGATAAACTAAGTAACTAACCATCTATGTGATATGCAAATGAGAGCAACACTAGTACTCAGGCTGAGACCGCTACAAGCTCTGTGTCGGGGAGCCGGTAGCAGTAATAACACGTAAAGGGTCTAGCTCTGCTGGAGAGTCTACAACCTCACAATAATAGTAGATATATATATAGAACAGCCTGTAGCCTGTGTGTCTCTTCCCACCCAATGTAATCACGCAAGCCATGACCATAACGTCTCATGTCCATGTCAGCGGGATTATAACTAATGCAACAAGTCATACTGTCTATAAATAAATAACTCTGTCAAGTCCTGTATCCTATTCAGAATCCCCACGAATAACTCAGGAAGATTCTGTCCATGATAGTGTCAAGTGTCCTGGATTGTAGGGTACTTGAGAGGTCAAGTACAAAATAAGGGGGGGTCGTAAATCCATCTCTAAATGACGAACCCAACACCGCGTACGGTGTTAGTACCCGACTATGATCGGGCTCTAGGTACGTCGTACGTTTCCTAGGTTTAAGCAGTTTAAAACAGTTTATAGGAATTTGCACAAGAAATCCAGCAGAGTATTTTTACAGAAAATAAGAAAATAATGACTGCAAGTTTGGCAAGGTGCACTTGCCTGATGTTTGAATTCCACTTAGGTCCTGGTTTCAGAAATTTCCAGAGATGTCTCCGAAAGCTGAAATAAACAGTACCATCACGCTCAGAAGGTGTCAAACAGCTAGGATCGCCTGTCCTTGGGTCCAGTTTGGAGACAAGGGCAGAAACGGCAATTTCGGGCCAAAACGGGGTCCACCGGTGGGCCCGCTTTGCACCGAAAAACGTGTCAGGGTCAAAGGTCTCCAAATTCACCAAACTTAGTGTCAACGGGTCAGGAACGCTGATACGAACCCAACGGAACTTCCAGATTTGAATTCCGATGAGCCGATCACGAAATCGCCCGTCGAGCGGGGCCTGTGGGGCCCACGACACGCGATTTCGTCAACGTTCTCAGAATCGAACCAAACTTGACCCACAGGACCAGCGTATCGCTACGAGTCCGATGGCGCAAGTTTCGTCTCGATCCGACGTGTGTGCACGAAGTTAGGGTAAATTGCAGAAAAGGCGGATACGGAGCGATGTCCGCGGATACGCGTTGATTCCGGTGTGCACGCACACCCGAATCAGCTTCCGTGAAATCCCACACGTCCGTATCGACGAGGCGCACGTATCTGTGAAGACCGCACGCGACCAAGTCGTCCCGTTTGGGGGGGCGTACTCAGTTCCGGGGTAAAACCGGGCCTGGGTTTTTCCTGTTTTTTGATCGCGGTGTGCGATCACCACAGGACGCGATGCCCCGAACAGTTTGTCCGGACACCGAGAGGGTCATACAGGCTTCGCGTAGAAATTTACGGAATCAAAATCGGGGTTACGAGCAGGAAGTTATGAGTACTTGAAGGGGACCGAGAAATCGGGGTTTTGAACTGTCCGACACGCGAGTTCGTGTCCGAATCCTGAGTCGGAGCCGTGTCCGCGTGTCCTGCTGGCTGGGGGACTGTGTCCGGCAGCTGGCCGAGGTCGGCGGAGGGTCGACGCTGCTCGGGGAGGCTCGAGGCTCTGCCGGCCGGGGCGGCGCTGACCGGAGTCGCCGGAGTCGGCGCTGGACGGCTGGACGGGTTCGAGGAAGAGGAGTCGGCGGCTCACGGTGGCTGGGGGGGAAACCCACTGGGGCGGCTCACGGTGGACGGCGGGTTTCAGAGGAGGCCGGGGGTCGCAGGGGGTCGGGGTTGCCGGACGGGGATCGCCGGACGGGGTAGAGTTAGGGTTAGGGTTTGGGGGAAGAAGAGGGTGGCGGAGTAGGGTATATATAGGGGGCTGAGGGAGGGCCGGCCGGGGCGTCGTGGGCGGGAGAATCGGAGGGGAGGCGACGTGGGGGGGGTTCTCCGGCCACGTCGCCGGAGAACGCGGCGGGCGGCGGATTTTTCGGGTCGTGGGGGAAGTCGGGGGGGACAGGGGTGACCGGTAGCGGGTTCGGGTTGGGCGCGGATCCGGGTGAGCGGACCCGCCCGACCCGCTAGGGTGAGGTTGGGCTGGGCTGGTCGTAATGGGCTCGGCCCACTGGGCCGGGCCGGGCCCAAGGCCGAAAAATAAAATAAATAAATAACAGTAAATTAATAATAATAATAATTAATAATAAATTAATTCAGAAAATAGTTTTTAGGCTTTTAAAATTAGGTCCGAGGCCCAATAAAATCCCAGAAAATTATCCTAAGTCCGGTTTTCTATTTTACACCATAAAATCATACTTTCATTTCATTTTAGTGTTGTTTATTGGCAATTAAAAATTACAAACTCACTACAGGACCTATATAAATTCCTGAAAATTGTATTTTAAATCCCAAAATTGATTTTAAAAAATCTGAAAAAAATTTAGGGTGTTTACAGCTGCAGGGATAACCGTTCGGCTATGGGGTAAGAAATATGAGTTTATGCATAAGCACGCATGTTCATTTTGTCTGCATCGTAGAGTTTATCTGTTAGTGCTTCATGCATTGCATCGGTCGGACAATGGCTATTAGTGCAGAGCTGAACCTTGGTTACGGCTGCTTCGGCAGTAATGTGCAGCCATGAGTCACAGCTGCTAATAGCATCAGATAAAGGAGTCATTGGTTAGCTGGTTTACCGCTACCGATCCTGAGTTTCTCGGGGACCGACCTCTGATTGATAGTTAAACTTGTGTGCTTGATATGTTTGCCTCAATTCGATATGCTCAGTCTGCTAAATAAGCTTTGCCCCAAAAGAGTTAGATTATGATACACAATACATGTTACGCACGTCCCGATGAGAACGATTGTCCTGCGGGAGAGCTGCAACGTGGTGATTCACGTTCAGCGGGGACAATTGAGCTTGCGGGAGATTGGGGCGTTGCTTGGATGCTTGAGTATCGAGTATGCAAAACTGTTTCAAAGTTATGTTTCAAAAAGACGTAATATGACTCTGCTAGAACTGCATGAAACGAACTTAGGTAAAACTAGCAAGATCACTAGAAATGCAATGTTTTGCCACAAGTCTACTTAGTGTGGGTTTCAGGGGGTGTAGCTTCTGTTCAGTTGTTTTATCTCACCAGTACTTGCATAAAGTGCTGACCCACCAACAGTTTGCTTGTTCTCAGGTGCCCGTTCGTCTGAGGAAGCGATAGCCGTGCCTCATCCCAAGGAGCCGGAAATCTGGAGTCGATGCCTCGAGCTGCATCGAGTTTGTGCCTGCTTTGAGCTGCTTTCTGATAGAGGGACATAATGTATGGAACGGTATCATTGTAATCGAGAGAAGAGTGCTTGAGCGTTATGTAACCTCGGCCATGCGCCGCTTGTAACACTTTCGATTATCAATAAAAAGAGCTTGTTTATCATGTGCCATTGTGTTCTTTACTTTTCTGCAATATGTGCCGCTGCTTCAGTATCGAATAGTTTACTTGCACTTGTTCAAAGCTTTGGCCTTGTGCAAGCGCACTTTAGGCTTGCACGGCATCACGCCCGAGCGAGGACGGTCGGTTCCGTAGGGACCAAAGCGAGGACGAACGACCCTGCGGGACCGGGGCGTGACACTATGGCACTAGATTACCCAAAAAGATAGCTAGTCTCCCCGAGAATCGGTGTCTGTACATGTACAAGATAACCAATAAAACAATACTTGCACCATATACACCATATACCAAGGAATAACATCTCATGACGAGATCCGGATATACCAATCCGTGTAACCATAGTGTCGAGAGAAACATGTAAATCTACACTAGATACAACGAACATAGAGGATATCATAAATGAGAAACTATCAGAGAATGTACTCGCCTGAAATCCAAAGAACAGTCTCACAGATGTCTGACTCGGTGCCTCGAAGACCTAGATATGGAATACCACATTAAAACAAGGTCCCGGAAAGAGAACAAGTCAAACTAGTCAACTCCTAGGTCAATAATTAAATTCTAAGTCAAAAGTCAACTATGGTCAACTCTAAAGTCAAACATGGTCAAACCAAGGTCAACCTCACAAAAAAACTATATAAAATAATATAGAAATAAAATACAACAATTTAGGAATCAAAATTAGATCCCAAAAGATACTCACACAAAGTATACTAATAATACAAATAATACATACTCTAATATAATATATAAACAACCAATATTTATACAAATAAAATAATATATTATTACAAATATTATACCTCACAAAACACATATATATACACATATATATATATATACAATAATAATATATAAAATATAATTTAAAACTGCCAAAGCGTCACTGAAAACACTGAACAAAACAAGATAAAATAAAACAGGTTTAATAGTGACAGTCTTGACTGTCACTGAAAATTCGTCGCAGAAACTTCATATACAAAACCGCTGCTGTCACAGTTTGCTGACAGTTTCAAACTGTCACCAAAAAACGTCGCTGAAAGGTTGCCGCTCAAAACTGCCGCAGCATTAATGACAGATCTGTCATTAATGCTGACCACTGTACAGCGGCTGCTGTTCAGACCAAATAATGACAGTTTCACTGTCATAGAAACCACTGTCACCAAAACAAATAAAAATATAAAAATATATATATATATATAAATACATATATGCAATAATAATAACAATACATATATATAAATAAATAATTATATACTTATATATATATGCACATATAAACTTATAATTAAATACCAATAGTTATAACACATGCACATATTAATGTTCATATTTTACATGGCTAGAAGCACACCTAAAATATATACATTAATATACAAATAATTACATAATAATTATAAATAATATAATTACACAATTAAACACATAAATATATTTTATAAAACATTTATGTATAATTTATACTATTAACATAAGTACATATATAATTACATGCAAGAAAGCTACATATTATATTTGTACATCATATTAGCACACACAAAAATATATAGATCTATGCTACAATAATTACTATAATAAATACACAAAATAAATATATAATATCTATATATATTTACTAATTATAATTGAAGAATTTAAACCATACATAATTAGATCTATTCAAAAATTCACACAATTGGAGAGTATCACACCGTATCCCACTAGATGTAGGATACGCATGTGACACGAGTCCAACACACAACCAATTGTACCCCGAAGGATACAAACAAATCACAAATAATATTTATGAATAAATTAAAGTGTCAAAAGTATATCTATGTGCCCGTGTCAAAATACGACATGTTCAAAGCCCCGTGTCGGAGGAAAAACCCCCAAAATGACACGTATCACCAAATAGTTGGGATACGAACCACATGTACCAAATTATGGACACGACACTAGCCCCAAACACATAAGCTCATGTCCAATTGATCTATAGGATCAATTGATACACACAACAAAATATAAATTCGGAATTCCAACAAAATTAACACAAAAAGTACCATAACTTTCTCCATGGGTCTCCTATGAACACAAAACAAAGTCCTATGGGTAGTACATACATATAGGTTGATTTTATATGATTAAATCTCAGATTTAGAAGCTATTTAAATGGAAAAATCTGAATTATACCTATTGGGAGATGGATTCTCAATAAAACCTCCAATTAAGAAGAACTTGCTTCCAAATTGTAGATCCTTGCTCCTCTTTGTAGATCCTTACTTCCTTCTTCTAGATCCTTTCTTACTCCTTCTCTAATGGTGAATTGGGAAGAATTTGGAATGAATTTGGTAGGGAATTGGAATGGGAATGGAGGGAATTTGGGAGTGGAAAATTCTAGATCTAGATTTGGAATGAGAATGAGAGGAGAGAGAAATTTCCCCCCTCTTTTAATAGGCCGGCCTTGCCCCTCTCCCAAGCAATTGTAAAATGTCCAATGTACCCCTTGGGGCCTCTCATGAAGAAATAATTAAGGAAGGAAGCTTCTAGTCTAATCACTTAATTAATTTAATCCATCTCCTTAACCATGGGCTTTCTAAATGGGCCAAATCTAACTATTTAATTCATGTTGGTCCATGGGTCCAAACTACACTAGTTGGGTCCACTAAAATAAGTCCAAAATAATTAATTAACATCTAACAATAATTAAATAATACAACAAATAATTATTTATCATGCACAATATTTATTTAAATAGAAAAAGACTAAATTACCCTTTCCTAAAAATGTGGTATTGACACTAGGTAAACCTTAACTCTCTCTCTCTCTCTCTCTCTCTCTCTCTCACACACACACACACACACACACACACAAACATGTGACACTGATACAATGCACACTTGACAGACACGACACACACACACAGACACTGACAGACACACACGACACACACACACAGACGCAGACACACACATACACACACACACACACACACACACACACACACACACACACACACACACACACACACACACACACGACACTCTCTCTCTCTCTAGGGTTTTTGATCAGGGGTTAGGGTTAGGGTTAGGTTTTTTGACCTGGGGTTAGGGTTAGGTTTCGGTTTAGGGTTTTTGATCAAGTTTTAAAAAGTATGTCACTACTGAACAAATTCTGCAAAAAAATTATGATTTTCAAAGTATTAGGTATTAGTGAGTGTATCCTTATACTCGAGTTTTAAAAAGTATGGGTGTAATTGTTAGAAATGAGAGGAGGAGGGTAGTCAGTTGGCAGCAGGTTATGTATCTGGGAATATTAGCTAGGTGATATGTATAATTTTGATATTGGTATCAATTAGGAATCATGGTATACAATAGAATAAGTATTCCAGAATGTATCCATATACCAGGGAGTGTGTGAATGTCGGTAGTTGGCACCTATGTGTGCAAACTTGTTACAGTAGCAAGAGTTGGGCAACAATGGTAGCACTGATGTGGAGGGGTAGTATGTGTATCATTCTAAGGTATTGAGGGTTGATTTGATATGTGTCTGAGAGGGCACTGCAAATGTGAGTGCAGGTGTCCGTGTGTTGTGTGAGTTCAGGTGTGTGCAAGTGAATGAGGATAGTACTAGAGAGGTAAGTAACAGTTAAGTGTTGAGTGCCAAGGTAGATAGGTAATTGGTTCAGATAGGTTAGATAGTAAGATATTGGTTAAGAGAAGTTAGTATTAGTTACTTACTTGCAAATGATGTTACAAGTATCAATTGGGGAGATATCAGTTAGAATAGCAATGTGGAGTAGTCAGTTAGGAGGGTAGTCAGTTGGCAGCAGGTTATGTATCTGGGAATATTAGCTAGGTGATATGTATAATTTCGATGTTGGTATCAATTAGGAATCATAGTATACAATAGAATAAGTATTCCAGAATGTATCCATATACCAGGGAGTGTATGAATGTCGGTAGTGGGCACCTATGTGTGCAAACTTGTTGCAGTAGCAAGAGTTGGGCAACAATGGTAGCACTGATGTGGAGGGGTAGTATGTGTATCATTCTAAGGTATTGAGGGTTGATTTGATATGTGTCTGAGAGGGCACTGCAAATGTGAGTGCAGGTGTCCGTGTGTTGTGTGAGTTCAGGTGTGTGCAAGTGAATGAGGATAGTACTAGAGAGGTAAGTAACAGTTAAGTGTTGAGTGCCAAGGTAGATAGGTAATTGGTTCAGATAGGTTAGATAGTAAGATATTGGTTAAGAGAAGTTAGTATTAGTTACTTACTTGCAAATGACGTTACAAGTATCAATTGGGGAGATATCAGTTAGAATAGCAATGTGGAGTAGTGTTATCAGTTGGGTAGTGCAAGAGTTAGTATGGGTTAGGACACTAAGTAAATAGCTAAGATTGGTTAGTAATTGATATATATATATATATATATATATATATATATATATATATATATATATATATTAGTCTTGGTAGTAAGGGTTGAATATTACTTATTTTAGACTTTGATAAATGAAAGTATGTATTATATCAGTTATGATTTTTATAGTACGGTTAAGTTATAAAGTTAGTTGATAAACCACTGTATGTAATGATTTATATGATACATACTATCATTTTTGCAGAAGTATCTAGAAATGGATATGAATTACTAACTGGTCATCGTTCGTGGATGTACAACCGTCATCCTGATGACATGTGCGTGTGCGGGATGAATTCATTGAGGGTGTACAACAGTTCCTGCAGTTCGCCAAGGCGTTCCCTCAGTACATGGACGGTACCAAAATTAAGTGTCCGTGTGTGAGATGTCGCAACAGGAAATATCATCCAGAAGTGGAAGTTACATATTATTTATACTCAAAGGGCTTCACGCCGAATTACTATCAGTGGACCGCGCACAGAGAACTTGTATCTCTAGCATCGGAATCGGAGCCCTATGTGGAGCTGTATATGGATGTCCACGACCACGATGCTTACGACGACGGGTTGGTGAACATGGTTTATGATGCGGCGGGGCCTAGTTTTAATCCGGACAATTATGATGAAGCGGGACCTAGTTTCAATACGGACAATTATGATGCAGCTGAGGAGGCACCAAATGCCGATGCGGCAAAGTTTATGGAGTTGCTGGAGAATGCAAGGACTCCACTATATCCTGGTTGTGAGGATCATTCACCGTTGGAGGTGGTTACAAGATTATTGAGCATCAAGTCCAATTTTAACATGTCACAAGAATGCTATAATCGACTGCTCGATTTGATTATAGAGATCTTACCCGAGGGTGTAAAGTTGCCTAAAGACTTCTATCGATCTAAGAGGATGGTGAGATCGTTTTGGATGGGATACGAGAAAATTGATGCATGTCGCAACGGGTGCATGTTGTACTACAAAGACGACAAGGATGAAGATGCGTGCAGATTCTGTGGTGTTGATCGCTACAAGGCCACTGTTAGAGAAAAGTCTGTCGGTGCAAGGAAGCCTACCGATTCGATGTACTACTTGCCTTTGACGTCACGGTTGCAGCGGTTGTTTATGGTTAAGGAGACTGCAGAAAATATGAGTTGGCACAGGCGAAAACAGATCAAAGGAGTATTGGATCATCCATCCGATGGAGAAGCATGGAAGCACTTTGATCGAGAGTATCCATATTTTGCCGAGGAAGCGCGTAATGTCAGATTGGGGCTCCCCTCTGACGGTTTTACCCTATTCGGACTTTCGGGCTCCCAGTATTCGTGTTGGTCTGTGATCGTCACTCCGTACAATCTATCGCCTTGGATGTGCATGAAGACTCCGTATATGTTCCTAACCGTTATTATCCCGGGTCCGAACAATCCGAAGAGGAACATCGATGTGTATTTACAGCCTTTGATAGATGAGTTAAATCAACTGTGGTAAGTAGGTGCCAACACGTACGATGTTTCTAGAAAGCAGAATTTTTAGATGAGGGCAGCACATATGTGGACCATCAACGACTTTTTGGCCTATGAAATATTATCGGGATGGAGCACCCATGGTCGTCTCTCATGTCCGTATTGCATGGACCGTACTCAGGCTTTCCGTTTGAAACACGGAGGCAAACCGTGCTTCTTCGATTGTCATCGATAATTTTTACCGAAGGAACATCCGTACCGGAGGAACCAGAATGCTTTTTGTGCGGGAGTTGTGGAGAAGGCCAATCTACCGCCAAGGTGGCCCGGATGCACGATATGGGAAGAGGTAAAAGATTTACCAAGTGCTATCGAAGAGCCTGCTAAGGGGTACAAGTGTGACGGATTTGGTCGCACCCATAACTGGACGAAGAGGAGTATATTCTGGGATCTGCCATATTGGAGCACCAATCTGATAAGACATAACCTTGATGTTATGTATATCGAGAAGAATGTGTTTGATAACATAATTAATACTGTAATGGAGGTAAGGGGGAAGACGAAAGATAATCCGAAGGCCAGGTTTGACTTAGAAGAAATATGTAGACGTCCTGCATTGCATTTGATAGGGGAGGAGAATGGAAAGTTAAAGCAACCTAAGTCAGTTTTCTCACTGGAGAAAGAGGATAAAGGTAGACTTTGTAGGTGGATTCAGGGTCTAAAGTTTCCAGACGGGTACGTGTCGAACTTGAGAAGATACGTCAACCTCAAAGAGAACAAACTGGTGGGTATGAAGAGCCACGATTGTTACGTATTCATGGAGAGGTTAATTCCGATTGTATTTCGAGAATTCTTACTGCAGGTCATTTGGGACCCATTGACAGAGCTGAGCATATTCTTCAGAGATCTTTGTTGTACTAAGTTGCTCGTCGATCGTCTAAAAAAGCAAGAGAAGGACATTGCGGTAACACTATATAAGCTCGAGAAAGTGTTTCCTCCTGGATTCTTCGACTCTATGGAGCATTTGCCAATTCATCTTTCCTATGAGGCACGTGTTGGTGGTCCTGTCGGTTATCGGTGGATGTACCCCTTCGAGCGGCATCTGAATCACCTAAAGAGAAAGGTGAAAAACAAGGCACGGGTTAAGGGCTCTATTTGTGAAGCTTATGTCCTCGAGGAGATTACAAACTTTTGCTCGACGTATTTCAAACCGCATGTTGCTACTAATAGGACGAAAGCTCCGAGAAACGATGACGCATATCAGGAATCTAATGATGCAATACTCAAAGTATTCAATGCGTCCGAAAAGCCTTCGGGAAAAATAAAGAAGAGATATTTGAATGACGATGAGCTAAGGGCTGCTCAATTGTATATATTACTCAATTGCGACGAGGATGAAGTGGAGAAGCTAGAGGGGTAAGTAATTAATACGTCCACGTTTACATAATCTCAATATAATAGTATAAGATACTATTATGTTACTAATCATCAGTTGCTTTATTATTTTTAGCACATATAATGATGAGTTGAGGTCGGTTAGACCCTACATAACAGACGAAGAAGTAGAACAAGATATGAGATACCATTGTCATTCTTGGTTGAGCGCATATGTAAGATGCTTGGTAATTACTTTTTATTTCTGCACTTGCAAAACAAATAACTTACTATCGCTACTTTGGTATTTAGGTCGATCGTCTAATAACACCCGAGACTGAATCTATTAGAACTCTAGCCAAGGGACCAATTACTGCCGTAAAAATATGGCCAAATTTCTGTGTGAATGGGTTCAGGTTCAAGTCAACAAATGCTCCTATCAGAGAAAGCTTTCTTGTAAACCCCCTCGATTTATTCTATAGATAGTTAGGGTGGATTTGGAAAATTTTGGTTTTGGTAGCAGATGTCGAGGTTTAGAGTAGAGATCAATTTTATCTGGTATTTAATTCATTTAATTAAAACCCTTGGCGCGTCTTATCATTGTCTGATTTTTTCAGAGCCCAATATCAGCCCATAAATTTTGTTCAATTATTGTACTTCTGACCTGACCCGCCAACTTAGGCATTGAACTTTTCGTCCTTTAAAATCAATTTTTGTGTGCTCTAAATTAATTGCGCAATATTTCGAAAATCATAACCCACATTTAATTTCGTGTCGGACACCTGTGTCGTTACCCTAAATTTTGGGATACCAATTTAACCCGTTGAGCCGGACCAACTAAAGGGCCCAAGACTAACTCCAAGCCCCCACCATTTTTGGCCTTTGCGTCATTTTCGGATTTTGACCCTAAGTGCCCCAATTAAATTAAATTCGTGGGACGCTTTATTTCTATTTAAATCAGGGATACTGACTTTGTAAATCCCAATCTTTAATTCTAAATTAATCCCAATGCCCATTTAATTAAACCCGTGCCTCACCCACACTACCCCCTCGCCATACAAATTAATAGACGCAATTTTTGCCATAATTTTTGTGTCATTTCATATGTTTGTGCAAGTTTCCGAACTTAAGGGGCTTATTTACAAATTTAGCGATAGGTGTCACCATCCCATTGGCTTAGGCAAATGAAGAACACCCTCCCCCTCTCTTGACCGGTTCTAGCTCACTCTCTCTCCCCCTTGGATGTACTTTCCCTTCATGTTAAATCAAGACCACTCATTCAAATTAATTCACTCAATCCTCACCACACACTCAATGCACACCCCCCTATTTAATCCCTCACACACTCCCCTCTTCCCTAGGCCGGCCCTAATCCCTAGGAGCTTGGGAAACCACCCCCCTCTCTCTCTCCTCCCTCATCTCCATGCAAAAACCGAGACTTACTTCTCCTTCCTTCTTCTTCTTCTTCTTCTTCTTCTTCTTCATCTCTTCTTATTTTTCACTTCAACCCTAACCCAACCCCTACCCCTGCCGGCCCTCAACCCCGACCGGCGGTGCGCCGACGCCACCTCCACAGCCGCACCCGACCGACGGCGTCGTTCCCCTGACAGCCGGAGCTGTCCTCCCGCTCCGGAGCAGTCAGCCCCGCCCCTGCGGCTGACCTCGCATCCCTGACCGACAGTACAGCAACTCCCCCCCTGCGGCTGACCCGCCGCGGCTCTGGCCACCCTCTGCCACTCCCTCCAGTCCGGCGCAGCCGCGAGCACTCCGACGCAGCCATCCCCCGCTGACCGCCGGCTGCTCGAGTTCTCCCCTAACCGCGCTGCTCACTCCGGCGGGCCAGCTCCATTACCACCACCCTCGCTGTCCACTGCCACCCTCCTTCCCCGACGAGTTCCCTCGACTCCGGCCAGTCATCCCCGAGACGCCCATTCCTCCACCCCTCGAGCTGTGCAGCACCACCATCGACCACTCCCCGCTGCTGTACACTCCACCACCACCTCCAACTTCATCGTCACCACCACCTTCGTCTTCAACGCCATCCCCACGAGCCGAGCCCCACCTCCTCACGGCGAGACCGAGCACCACCGTGCGAGGCCTCCTTGTCGTCTTCAGCTGTTCACAGCCGGCCAATACCACCACTACGCATCGCCGAGGTAAAACACATCTCCCCCTCTCTTTATACATTTATATATTTGTTTGGTGAAATTTCTAGTGATCTTGTGTTTTAAGGAGGTGATTAGGGTTTAATGTAGTATTTAGGGTTGGGATTTCATGAAATGGTTATAAACTATGCATGGGTGGAAAATGCAAGATTAATATTTAAGGCATGTGGAATTATTTTGGAATTAAAATAAATAGATCATATAATACATGATTGATGGAAGGCCAAATTAATTATTTAAAGATTTAAAATAAATTGAATAAGGACGTAGACACATGATGGATGAAATTGTGGCATAAATAATAAGGATAGAATTGAATGCCACTGTCACTACCGTATTTTCTAGAAAAGGGTATTTTGGTCATTTTATAATTAATTGAATATTGTGCATGTTAAATATTTATTTATTGTATTATTTATTTATTATTAGCATGATAGATTTATTTTTTTGGACTTGTGTTAGTTGACTTAACTAGTTTAGTTTAGACTCATGGACCAACATGTATTAATTGTTAGAATTGAGCCCAACTAGAAAGCCCATTAATTAGGAGGATGATTAAATTAATTAAACCATTGGACTAGAAGCTTCCCTCCTTAATTAATTTTTTCATGAGAGGCCCCAAGGGGTATTTTAGACTTTACATAGTAGCTTGAGGGAGGGGGCAAGTGAGGCCTATATAAAGTGGATGAAAACTTTCTCTCTCTTTATTTTTCATTCCAAATCTAGATCTAGAATTTCTCTCAACCAAATTTCATCAAATCCCTACCAAATTTCCACCTAATTACTTCCCAAATCACCATTGGAGACTAGAAGAGCAAGGATCTAGAAGGAGGAAGCAAGGATCTACAAAGAGGAGCAAGGATCTACAAGTTGGAGGCCAATTTCACCAATTTTGGAGGTTTCATTGGGAATCCATCTTCCAATAGGTATAATTCAGTTTTTTCCCTTAAAATAGCTTCTAAATCTGAGATTTAATCATGAATAATCAACCCATATGTATGTACTACCCATAGGATTTGGTTTTGTGTTCATAGGAGACCTATGGAGAAAGTTATGGTGCTTTTTGTGTCAATTTTGGGGGAATTCCGAAAATGACTTTTGTTGTATGTGTCAATGGATCCTATAGATCAATTTGGCATATGTTTATGTGTTTGGGGCTAGTGTCGTGTCCATAATTGGATACATGTAGGTCGTATCCCAATAATTTGGTGATACGTGTTGTTTTGGGGTTTTTCCTCCGACACGGGACTTTGTACATGTCGTATTTTGACACGGACACATAGATCTATATTTGACACTTTGTTTTGTTCATAAATATTATATGTAATTTGTTTGTGTCCTTCGGGGTAAAATTGGATGTGTGGTGGACTCGTGTCGCATGCGTATCCTAGATCTAGTGGGATACGGTGTGATACGCTCCAATTATTATGTACTTATGTGTATATCTAATTAATTGTGCTTTAATTCTTGAATTATAATTGTGTATGTATCTACATATATTGTATATGTATTATGTATATTTATTATAGTGTTTATTGTATCATAGATCTAGGTATTATATATGTATTAATAGAATATATATTATGTAGCTTTCTTCTACATGCATTAATATATATGTTATAATATATGTTAGGGATGTAAATATATGTATATATTTTATATAATATATGTGTATGTTTAATTAAGTAATTAGATTATTTATATATGATTATTTATATATATATATGTATGTAGATATATATTTATAAGTGGTAGCATATGTATATATAATATAGTAGATATATTTATATGTGGTTATATATATATAGTTATATTATATATTGTTATGTATTTATATTATTATATGATTATATATATGTTATATTAAAAACTGTCAAACAATCGCTAAATACCCTGTCCACTGTCACAGAAAGCTGTTGTGTATATAGATACACTGCAGTTTTTGTGATAGTTTCCAGCACTGTCACTAAAAACTGTCGCTGAAGCTTCTGATACTCTGCTGATACACTATTGTTTCTGCGACAGTTTTCTGCAACTGTCGCTGACTGCTGTCGCTGAAAAGCTGCTATTATTTGCATTTGCTGCTGCTGTTGCGACACTTCTGGCTCGTTGTTGTCGCTTAAAATGTATGTATATATATACACAATATATATATAAATACATATATATAACCCACCATATATATATATTTATACAATATATATTTAAATACATATATATAACCCATAATATATATTTATATAATAAACATATAAAACTATATATAACTATACATACACTTATACATAGTAAATTGTATAAAATACCACATAGTAACATACACACACACATATAGTAATATGTATATATAACTATACATATATGTATACAAATATATAATCATATAATAATATAAATACATAATAATATATAATATAACTATATATATAACCACATATAAATATATCTACTATATTATATATACATATGCTACTACTTATAAATATATATCTACATACATATGTATATATATATATATATATATATATATATATATATATATATATATATATATATATATATATATATATATATATATAAATAATCATATATAAATAATCTAATTACTTAATTAAACATACACATATATTATATAAAATATATACATATATTTACATCCCTAACATATATTATAACATATATATTAATGCATGTAGAAGAAAGCTACATAATATATATTCTATTAATACATATATAATACATAGATCTATGATACAATAAACACTATAATAAATATACATAATACATATACAATATATATAGATACATACACAATTATAATTCAAGAATTAAAGCACAATTAATTAGATCTACACATAAGCACATAATAATTGGAGCGTATCACACCGTATCCCACTAGATCTAGGATACGCATGCGACACGAGTCCATCACACATCCAATTTTACCCCGAAGGACACAAACAAATCACATATAATATTTATGAACAAAACAAAGTGTCAAATATAGATCTATGTGTCCGTGTCAAAATACGACATGTACAAAGTCCCGTGTCGGAGAAAAAACCCCAAAACAACACGTATCACCAAATTATTGGGATACGACCTACATGTATCCAATTATGGACACGACACTAGTCCCAAACACATAAACATATGCCAAATTGATCTATAGGATCAATTGACACATACAACAAAAGTCATTTTCGGAATTCCCCCAAAATTGATACAAAAAGCACCATAACTTTCTCCATAGGTCTCCTATGAACACAAAACCAAATCCTACGGGTAGTACATACATATGGGTTGATTATTCATGATTAAATCTCAGATTTAGAAGCTATTTTAAGGGAAAAAACTGAATTATACCTATTGGAAGATGGATTCCCAATGAAACCTCCAAAATTGGTGAAATTGGCCTCCAACTTGTAGATCCTTGCTCCTCTTTGTAGATCCTTGCTTCCTCCTTCTAGATCCTTGCTTTTCTAGTCTCCAATGGTGATTTGGGAAGTAATTAGGTGGAAATTTGGTAGGGATTTGATGAAATTTGGTTGAGGGAAATTCTAGATATAGATTTGGAATAAAAAATAAAGAGAGAGAAAGTTTTTATCCCCTTTATATAGGCCTCACTTGCCCCCTCCCTCAAGCTACTATGTAAAGTCTAAAATACCCCTTAGGGCCTCTCATGAAGAAATTAATTAAGGAGGGAAGCTTCTAGTCCAATGGTTTAATTAATTTAATCATCCTCCTAATTAATGGGCTTTCTAGTTTGGCTCAATTCTAACAATTAATACATGTTGGTCCATGAGTCTAAACTAAACTAGTTAGGTCAACTAACACAAGTCCAAAAAAATAAATCTATCATGCTAATAATAAATAAATAATACAATAAATAAATATTTAACATGCACAATATTTAATTAATTATAAAATGACCAAAATACCCTTTTTTAGAAAATACGGTAGTGACAAGTCTATCCCCCTTAAAATAATTCCGTCCTCGAAATTTAAAGGTGATCGTACTCCTTCTAGGTCAAACCCCCAGCAATCATAGTCTAATAAGGTCGGAGAAAAAACCCCAAAACAACACGTATCACCAAATTATTGGGATACGACCTACATGTATCCAATTATGGATACGACACTAGTCCCAAACACATAAATATATGCCAAATTGATTTATAGGATCAATTGACACATGTAACAAAAGTCATTTTCGGAATTCTCCCAAAATTGACACAAAAAGCACCATAACTTTCTCCATAGGTCTCCTATGAACACAAAACCAAATCCTACGGGTAGTACATACATATGGGTTGATTATTCATGATTAAATCTCAGATTTAGAAGCTATTTTAAGGGAAAAAAATTGAATTATACCTATTGGGAGATGGATTCCCAATGAAACCTCCAAAATTGGTGAAATTGGCCTCCAACTTGTAGATCCTTGCTCCTCTTTGTAGATCCTTGCTTCCTCCTTCTAGATCCTTGCTCTTCTAGTCTCCAATGGTGATTTGGGAAGTAATTAGGTGGAAATTTGGTAGGGATTTGATGAAATTTGGCTGAGGGAAATTCTAGATCTAGATTTGGAATGAAAAATAAAGAGAGAGAAAGTTTTTATCCCCTTTATATAGGTCTCACTTGCCCCCTCCCTCAAGCTACTATGTAAAGTCTAAAATACCCCTTGGGGCCTCTCATGAAGAAATTAATTAAGGAGGGAAGCTTCTAGTCCAATGGTTTAATTAATTTAATCATCCTCCTAATTAATGGGCTTTCTAGTTTGGCTCAATTCTAACAATTAATACATGTTGGTCCATGAGTGTAAACTAAACTAGTTAGGTCAACTAACACAAGTCCAAAAAAATAAATCTATCATGCTAATAATAAATAAATAATACAATAAATAAATATTTAACATGCACAATATTCAATTAATTATAAAATGACCAAAATACCCTTTTTTAGAAAATACGGTAGTGACAAGTCTATCCCCCTTAAAATAATTTCGTCCTCGAAATTTAAAGGTGATCGTACTCCTTCTAGGTCAAACCCCCCACCTCCATTTTCAGGAGATACCGCGCTGATGGTTGCACTGTTTAGAGAGATTATGGAATTACAGAGGGCACAGATAGAAGCCCAGCACAGGCAGTCAGATTTGATGCGGTAGAGTATGGAAAACGCCCATCAGATAGCTATAACAACAGTTCAGAAAGAGGCTCCTCCACAGCCACAGGATATTCAGATCAAGCCAAGCAACATTCAAAATTTCAAGAAGCTTGAGCCTCGAGTTTTCAAGGGTACAGAAGGTATAGTCTATGCTGACGATTGGCTTGAAGATATCGAGCGACTCATGAAGGTGTCCCGTCTTGTGGAGGATCTGAAGGTTGAGGCGGTAGGACTTTAACTGTTCGACGTTGCCCGTACTTGGTTCAGGAATGAGCCAATTCTTACTGATGTGGGACAGTTTTGGGAGATATTCAAGGATCTCTTTAAGAAGAAGTTCTTTGCTCGGAGGGACAGATTGGAATTAGGAAGGCAATTTGAGAGCCTTACACAAGAAAGCATGTCCGTAGACGAGTATGCCGTAGAGTTTGGGAGGCTGAGCCGATTTGCGGAGTACTTGGTGAGAGAGCCAAAAGTTCGGGCTATCCATTTCCGCGAGGGTCTGAATTGGGAAGTCAAGATTCTCATTCCGTCTTTCTACGAGACGTATTCTGAGATACTTTCGGAGGCACGCAAGGTCGAGAGGGAGTAGAACTTGAAGTCGAAGAGGGACCGTGATATGTTTGGGGGTGACAGTAGTAGTGCGGGACCGACAAAGAGGCCGCGGTTCCAGCAACAGCAGTTTCCAATATAATTTCACCAATTTTGGAGGTTTCATTGGGAATCCATCTTCCAATAGGTATAATTCAGTTTTTTCCCTTAAAATAGCTTCTAAATCTGAGATTTAATCATGAATAATCAACCCATATGTATGTACTACCCATAGGATTTGGTTTTGTGTTCATAGGAGACCTATGGAGAAAGTTATGGTACTTTTTGTGTCAATTTTGGGGGAATTCCGAAAATGACTTTTGTTGTATGTGTCAATTGATCCTATAGATCAATTTGGCATATGTTTATGTGTTTGGGGCTAGTGTCGTGTCCATAATTGGATACATGTAGGTCGTATCCCAATAATTTGGTGATACGTGTTGTTTTGGGATTTTTCCTCCGACACGGGACTTTGTACATGTCGTATTTTGACACGGACACATAGATCTATATTTGACACTTTGTTTTGTTCATAAATATTATATGTGATTTGTTTGTGTCCTTCAGGGTAAAATTGGACGTGTGGTGGACTCGTGTCGCATGCGTATCCTAGATCTAGTGGGATACGGTGTGATACGCTCCAATTATTATGTGCTTATGTGTAGATCTAATTAATTGTGCTTTAATTCTTGAATTATAATTGTGTATGTATCTATATATATTGTATATGTATTATGTATATTTATTATAGTGTTTATTGTATCATAGATCTATGTATTATATATGTATTAATAGAATATATATTATGTAGCTTTCTTCTACATGCATTAATATATATGTTATAATATATGTTAGGGATGTAAATATATGTATATATTTTATATAATATATGTGTATGTTTAATTAAGTAATAAGATTATTTATATATGATTATTTATATATATATATATATATATATATATATATATATATATATATATATATATATATATATATATATGTATGTAGATATATATTTATAAGTAGTAGCATATGTATATATAATATAGTAGATATATTTATATGTGGTTATATATATAGTTATATTATATATTATTATATGATTATATATATGTATACATATATGTATAGTTATATATACATATTACTATATGTGTGTGTGTATGTTACTATGTGGTATTTTATACAATTTACTATGTATAAGTGTATGTATAGTTATATATAGTTTTATATATTTATTATATAAATATATATTATGGGTTATATATATGTATTTAAATATATATTGTATAAATATATATATATGGTGGGTTATATATATGTATTTATATATATATTGTGTATATATATACATACATTTTAAGCGACAACAACGAGCCAGAAGTGTCGCAACAGCAGCAGCAAATGCAAATAATAGCAGCTTTTCAGCGACAGCAGTCAGCGACAGTTGCAGAAAACTGTCGCAGAAACAACAGTGTATCAGCAGAGTATCAGAAGCTTCAGCGACAGTTTTTAGTGACAGTGCTGGAAACTGTCACAAAAACTGCAGTGTATCTATATACACAACAGCTTTCTGTGACAGTGGACAGGGTATTTAGCGACAGTTTGACAGTTTTTAATATATTAGATATTAATATATATATAGATATATATATGTATATATATATGGTAATTAATATATATATAAATATGTTCCTAATTGCTATTTGTATTATAGTATACTATATATGTATATATTTAGTTGTAGCATATAAATTTATTAGAATAATTAGTATACTTTAGTTATTAATTGTTATGAGTATTTTTTTATATATTATATATTTGTAGGTATGTATGTACGTATATATGTATTAATAGTTAGTGTGTAGTTGGTAGTTAGTATTATTCTATTAGTACATATTAGAGTTATATTGGATTGATATATGTAATTATTGATGGGTAGTTAGTATATATATGAGATTTTGGCAATTACCTTGAGATACCAAAGTAAGTATCAAGATATACCAAGGTATGAGTAGTAGGTATTGGCATAAGTAATAGGATAGTTGTAAACTAATTATGGGTTGGTATTAAGGTGACTAAAATAAGGTATATAGTATTATATAAATATTAAATACATAGTAGTTTATAATTATTGTTGGGTAATTAGTATAAATAAGGTTTTGAATTTACCTTGAGATGCCAAGGTAAGTATCAAGGTATTGGAGGATAATCAAGGTATTGGGTTTGGATATCAAGATAGAGGTTTAGTATTGCGATACCAAGTTGGTTCAAAACCAAGGTATCCATTTAGCATTTGTAATTAGGATTTTATATATATAATATTGTTTGATATGTACATATGTGTTATATTTATCCCTTGTTTGCGTATCCTGAGATACGGTATCTTAGTATCCTAAGATTTAGTTTGTATGGCCTAGATTCATAGTGTGTGAGCCCAATATCTTTGAGTTAGACTCATGCAACATAGAAATAGGTAGTTGACCATAATTTGACTATAGTTGACCATAGTTGACTTAGAGTTGACCTAGTTTGACTTTTGACTTAGAAATAGTTTTATGACATAGAAATTGACTGGTTTAATTTATTTCTCTTCCCGAAAACTTGTATTAATGCAATATTTCATATATAGGTCTGTGACACCAGTTAGGACATCATTTTTTATCATTTGCTCTGGACCACAGTCGAGTACATTCTCTGATAGTTTTCATTATTTGATTACCACTATAATTCAAGTATTTAGAAATGTTACTTATGATTCTTGACACGATGGTACACGGATTGGTATTATTATTGGATCGTTAGTCATGGGATGTTACCTTGATTATGGAGATGGTATCGGATACTGTCCTTGTTGGTATTGGATAACATTGAATATTGTAGATTAAACATTGGATACATTGGCTAGTGACGTGTCATGATTCGATCCATCATATAAGTCGGGGCGGGGAAAATACCAATTAAATATGTGATCAAGAAACTATCGGCTAGTAGTGTAATCATTGGCTACTAACTAACCATGCAATTCACGTATGGTTGAGTTAGCTCCTTAGTGTAATCATTGAATCTCCTAGGCCGATCACATATTTAGTTAGTATCTCAAATCATATAGTTATTGTAGATTCCATTATTCAGTTCATTGATTACCTTGTTCTATTCTGACATTATAGTTCATTCCTTTTATTCTTGTACGCATTGATTATATTCTGTTGTTAGTATTGCCTATTCTCTCATTGTTCTTGATTATCAGTTATATCCTCATCGTAGATAGCATTTTCTATTCTACTGCTTTATAGTTTTTGTCAATTAATTAAAACTGCTATTGGGTTGTACTTCGCTCCATTCCTGACTGAAAAATATTTTTCAGAGGATCCGGGAGATTGGTGTCCGACATACTACGGACCTCAGCCTATAGATGGTGCAGACTTGGACCCACTAGTTCTGGAGTGACTGTTGAGAAATTTAGCCGGATTCACTAGTTAGCATAGTTAGTTCTCTTTAGCATTTTGGTACCGGATTTGTTTTCGGCATATATTTGTGTTTGGATATTATTTCTATTTGTTGTTGTTATATTTTTAACTGCTTAGTTATGTTAGACTTCTGTGATATCTTCTTGTGCCATAGAAATGTGATTGAGTATTGTGTTGAATTAAGTTGATTACTCTCTTCTTGGAGTTAAGATATTATTGGAGGTTTATGCTTTATAGTGAGATAATTAGATAGTGTCGTTGACCAAGACAGCGTTCTACCACCGATGCTGCGGCGTAGGCTGGGCGTTGTTCCCGACTTGCATCCCTACACCGGGTGCGGGTCGTGACACGTTTTTAGTGGTGGCCCATGCAGGTCAGGCTTCACAATATTGCGATGTCGTGGTAGTGCGATGACTTAGTTGTACTACTGCGAGCCTGTGATAGGATATAGGATATAGGATACTAGGAAGAGAGAGGGATACTCAATCACAACTAAGAATTCCAATCTGAATTGAATCGCTAATTTTGATTCCTTCTGAATACTTTTGTCCTTCCTTGATGATATCTTATCTTGTGTCGAATTGATCTCCTTTGTTTCGATCTGTCTTCAGGATGCCGTCGAAGACTAGATCCCATCGATCGGGAGCAGTTTTTGCGAGGTCTGCCACCTCTCAATCTTTCACTCAGGCAGTAGGGTTTATACCTCCTACGACATCAGTTCATGTAGGAGTCTCGGCTTCCTTCGGGGGTTCTCCTCCACCTGTTCCGAGGACTACTCCAGTTGCTTCGGAGGGACTTCTACCACCTCCATTTTCAGGAGATACCGCGCTGATGGTTGCACTGTTTAGAGAGATTATGGAATTACAGAGGGCACAGATAGAAGCCCAGCACAGGCAGTCAGATTTGATGGGTAGAGTATGGAAAACGCCCATCAGATAGCTATAACAACAGTTCAGAAAGAGGCTCCTCCACAGCCACAGGATATTCAGATCAAGCCAAGCAACATTCAAAATTTCAAGAAGCTTGAGCCTTGAGTTTTCAAGGGTACAGAAGGTATAGTCTATGCTAACGATTGGCTTGAAGATATCGAGCGACTCATGAAGGTGTCCCGTCTTGTGGAGGATCCGAAGGTTGAGGCGGTAGGACTTTAACTGTTCGACGTTGCCCGCACTTGGTTCAGGAATGAGCCAATTCTTACTGATGTGGGGCAGTTTTGGGAGATATTCAAGGATCTCTTTAAGAAAAAGTTCTTTGCTCGGAGGGACAGATTGGAATTAGGAAGGCAATTTGAGAGCCTTACACAAGGAAGCATGTCCGTAGAGGAGTATGCCGTAGAGTTCGGGAGGCTGAGCCGATTTGCGGAGTACTTGGTGAGAGAGCCAGAAGTTTGGGCTATCCATTTCCGCGAGGGTCTGAATTAGGAAGTCAAGATTCTCATTCCGTCTTTCTACGAGACGTATTCTGAGATACTTTCGGAGGCACGCAAGGTCGAGAGGGAGTGGAACTTGAAGTCGAAGAGGGACCGTGATATGTTTGGGGGTGACAGTAGTAGTGCGGGACCGACAAAGAGGCCGCGGTTCCAGCAACAGCAGTTTCCAATATAATTTGGAGCCTATCAGCAACAATATCAGATGCCAGAACCTATTGTTGCTCCAGTACAAGCTCTAGTACAACAGATACCACAGCAGCCTCAGAGACAGGTGCAACAAGCTCCTCAATGCACCTATTGCAAGAAGACTGGGCACACTTGGGAGATGTGTCGGAAGAGACTTGGAGCATGCTTACATTGTGGATCAACGGAGCATATGGTAAAGGATTGTCTCTGGACACTTCAATGTCCAGGCCAGGATGCAGATCGAGGCCAGAGAGGTGGAGTTAGGCCACCTGTAGCACCACAGATTGCTCATCACCCGCAGAGGGAGCTACCTCGGCAGAGCGGAGCATTTGCGATGACGGTCGAAGAGACCAATACTACAGGTGATGGGTTAGAGAGTCTGTTCTTTCTTTCTGTTCCTTTCATCTATTTTGATTGATTGATTCTTTAGTACCTTTTGGATGCTTGTGTTATATAGTTAGTGTAGCTATAGAATACCCTGACAGAGACAACAGTAATAAGACAGAAGACAGGTGGAGACCATGACCATGCATGTTATTCTTTGCATAGGACTGTTCTTAGTGAGATAAGACCTTATTAGACTATGATTGCTGGGGGTTTGACCTAGAAGGAGTACGATCACCTTTAAATTTCGAGAAAGAAATTATTTTAAGGGGGATAGACTTGTCACTACCGTATTTTCTAAAAAAGGGTATTTTGGTCATTTTATAATTAATTGAATATTGTGCATGTTAAATATTTATTTATTGTATTATTTATTTATTATTAGCATGATAGATTTATTTTTTTGGACTTGTGTTAGTTGACCTAACTAGTTTAGTTTAGACTCATGGACCAACATGTATTAATTGTTAGAATTGAGCCCAACTAGAAAGCCCATTAATTAGGAGGATGATTAAATTAATTAAACCATTGGACTAGAAGCTTCCCTCCTTAATTAATTTCTTCATGAGAGGCCCCAAGGGGTATTTTAGACTTTACATAGTAGCTTGAGGGAGGGGGCAAGTGAGGCCTATATAAAGGGGATGAAAACTTTCTCTCTCTTTATTTTTTATTCCAAATCTAGATCTAGAATTTCCCTCAACCAAATTTCATCAAATCCCTACCAAATTTTCACCAAATTACTTCCCAAATCACCATTGGAGACTAGAAGAGCAAGGATCTAGAAGGAGGAAGCAAGGATCTACAAAGAGGAGAAAGGATCTACAAGTTGGAGGCCAATTTCACCAATTTTGGAGATTTTATTGGGAATCCATCTCCCAATAGGTATAATTCAGTTTTTTCCCTTAAAATAGCTTCTAAATCTGAGATTTAATCATGAATAATCAACCCATATGTATGTACTACCCATAGGATTTGGTTTTGTGTTCATAGGAGACCTATGGAGAAAGTTATGGTGCTTTTTGTGTCAATTTTGGGGGAATTCCGAAAATGACTTTTGTTGTATGTGTCAATTGATCCTATAGATTAATTTGGCATATGTTTATGTGTTTGGGGCTAGTGTCGTGTCCATAATTGGATACATGTAGGTCGTATCCTAATCATTTGGTGATACGTGTTATTTTGGGGTTTTTCCTCCGACACGGGACTTTGTACATGTCGTATTTTGACACGGACACATAGATCTATATTTGACACTTTGTTTTGTTCATAAATATTATATGTGATTTATTTGTGTCCTTCGGGGTAAAATTGGATGTGTGGTGGACTCGTGTCGCATGCGTATCCTAGATCTAGGGGGATACGGTGTGATACGCTCCTATTATTATGTGCTTATGTGTAAATCTAATTAATTGTGCTTTAATTCTTGAATTATAATTGTGTATGTATCTATATATATTGTATATGTATTATGTATATTTATTATAGTATTTATTGTATCATAGATCTATGTATTATATATGTATTAATAGAATATATATTATGTAGCTTTCTTCTACATGCATTAATATATATGTTATAATATATGTTAGGGATGTAAATATATGTATATATTTTATATAATATATGTGTATGTTTAATTAAGTAATTAGATTATTTATATATGATTATTTATATATATATATATATATATATATATATATATATATAGTAGCATATGTATATATAATATAGTAGATATATTTATATGTGGTTATATATATAGTTATATTATATATTGTTATGTATTTATATTATTATATGATTATATATATGTATACATATATGTATAGTTATATATACATATTACTATATGTGTGTGTGTATGTTACTATGTGGTATTTTATACAATTTACTATGTATAAGTGTATGTATAGTTATATATAGTTTTATATGTTTATTATATAAATATATATTATGGGTTATATATATGTATTTAAATATATATTGTATAAATATATATATATGGTGGGTTATATATATGTATTTATATATATTGTGTATATATATACATATATTTTAAGCGACAACAACGAGCCAGAAGTGTCGCAACAGCAGCAGCAAATGCAAATAATAGCAGCTTTTCAGCGACAGCAGTCAGCGACAGTTGCAGAAAACTGTCGCAGAAACAACAGTGTATCAGCAGAGTATCAGAAGCTTCAGCGACAGTTTTTAGTGACAGTGCTGGAAACTGTCACAAAAACTGCAGTATATCTATATACACAACAGCTTTCTGTGACAGTGGACAGGGTATTTAGCGACAGTTTGACAGTTTTTAATATATTAGATATTAATATATATATGTATATATATATGGTAATTAATATATATATAAATATGTTCTTAATTGCTATTTGTATTATAGTATACTATATATGTATATATTTAGTTGTAGCATATAAATTTATTAGAATAATTAGTATACTTTAGTTATCAATTGTTATGAGTATTTTTTTATATATTATATATTTGTAGGTATGTATGTACGTATATATGTATTAATAGTTAGTGTGTAGTTGGTAGTTAGTATTATTCTATTAGTACATACTAGAGTTATATTGGATTGATATATGTAATTATTGATGGGTAGTTAGTATATATATGAGATTTTGGCAATTACCTTGAGATACCAAGGTAAGTATCAAGATATACCAAGGTATGAGTAGTAGGTATTGGCATAAGTAATAGGATAGTTGTAAACTAATTATGGGTTGGTATTAAGGTGACTAAAATAAGGTATATAGTATTATATAAATATTAAATACATAGTAGTTTATAATTATTGTTGGGTAGTTAGTATAAATAAGGTTTTGAATTTACCTTGAGATGCCAAGGTAAGTATCAAGTTATTGGAGGATAATCAAGGTATTGGGTTTGGATATCAAGATAGAGGTTTAGTATTGCGATACCAAGTTGGTTCAAAACCAAGGTATCCATTTAGCATTTGTAATTAGGATTTTATATATATAATATTGTTTGATATGTACATATGTGTTATATTTATCCCTTGTTTGCGTATCCTGAGATACGGTATCTTAGTATCCTAAGATTTAGTTTGTATGGCCTAGATTCATAGTGTGTGAGCCCAATATCTTTGAGTTAGACTCATGCAACATAAAAATAGGTAGTTGACCATAATTTGACTATAGTTGACCATAGTTGACTTAGAGTTGACCTAGTTTGACTTTTGACTTAGAAATAGTTTTATGACATAGAAATTGACTAGTTTAATTTATTTCTCTTCCCCAAAACTTGTATTAATGCAATATTTCATATATAGGTCTGTGACACCAGTTCGGACATTATTTTTTATCATTTGCTCTGGATCACAGGCGAGTACATTCTCTGATAGTTTTTATTATTTGATTACCACTATAATTCAAGTATTTAGAAATGTTACTTATGATTCTTGATACGATGGTACACGAATTGGTATTGTTATTGGATCGTTAGTCATGGGGTGTTACCTTGATTATGGAGATGGTATCGGATACTGTCCTTGTTGGTATTGGATAACATTGAATATTGTAGATTAAACATTGGATACATTGGCTAGTGACGTATCATGATTCGATCCATCATATCAGTCGGGACGGGGAAAATACCAATTAAATATGTGATCAAGAAACTATTGGCTAGTAGTGTAATCATTGGCTACTAACTAACCATGCAATTCACGTATGGTTGAGTTAGCTCCTTAGTGTAATAATTGAATCTCCCAGGCCGATCACATATTTAGTTAGTATCTCAAATCACATAGTTATTGTAGATTCCATTATTCAGTTCATTGATTACCTTGTTCTATTCTGACATTATAGTTCATTCCTTTTATTCTTGTACGCATTGATTATATTCTGTTGTTAGTATTGCCTATTCTCTCATTGTTCTTGATTATCAGTTATATCCTCATCGTAGATAGCATTTTCTATTCTACTGCTTTATAGTTTTTGTCAGTTAATTGAAACTGCTATTGGGTTGTACTTCGCTCCATTCCTGACTGGAAAATATTTTTCAGAGGATCCGGGAGATTGGTGTCCGACATACTACGGACCTCAGCCTATAGATGGTGCAGACTTGGACCCACTAGTTCTGGAGTCACTGTTGAGAAATTTAGCCGGATTCACTAGTTAGCATAGTTAGTTCTCTTTAGCATTTTGGTACCGGATTTGTTTCCGGCATATATTTGTGTTTGGATATTATTTTTATTTGTTGTTGTTATATTTTTAACTGCTTAGTTATGTTAGACTTCTGTGATATCTTCTCGTGCCATAGAAATGTGATTGAGTATTGTGTTGAATTAAGTTGATTACTCTCTTCTTGGAGTTGAGATATTATTGGAGGTTTATGCTTTATAGTGAGATAATTAGATAGTATAGTTGACCAAGACAGCGTTCTACCGTCGATGCTGCGGCGTAGGCTGGGCGTTGTTCCCGACTTGCATCCCTACACTGGGTGCGGGTCATGACACATTTTTAGTGGTGGCCCATGCAGGTCAGGCTTCGCAATATTGCGATGTCGTGGTAGTGCGATGACTTAGTTGTACTACTGCGAGCCTGCGATAGGATATAGGACATAGGATACTAGGAAGAGAGAGGGATACTCAATCACAACTAGGAATTCCAATCTGAATTGAATCGCTAATTTTGATTCCTTCTGAATACTTTTGTCCTTCCTTGATGATATCTTATCTTGTGTCGAATTGATCTCCTTTGTTTCGATCTGTCTTCAGGATGCCGCCGAAGACTAGATCCCATCGATCGGGAGCAATTTCTGCGAGGTCTGCCACCTCTCAATCTTCCACTCAGGTAGTAGGGTTTGTACCTCCTACGACATCAGTTCATGTAGGAGTCTCGGCTTCCTTCGGGGATTCTCCTCCATCTGTTTCGAGGACTACTCCAGTTGCTTCGGAGGGACTTCCACCACCTCCATTTTCAGGAGCCGATGGTTGCACTGTTTAGAGAGATTATGGAATTACAGAGGGCACAGATAGAAGCCCAGCACAGGTAGTCAGATTTGATGCGGTAGAGTATGGAAAACGCCCATCAGATAGCTATAACAGCAGTTCAGAAAGAGGCTCCTCCACAGCCACAGGATATTCAGATCAAGCCAAGCAACATTCAAAATTTCAAGAAGCTTGAGCCTCGAGTTTTTAAGGGTACAAAAGGTATAGTCTATGATGATGATTGGCTTGAAGATATCGAGCGAATCATGAAGGTATCCCGTCTTGTGGAGGATCTGAAGGTTGAGGCGGTAGGACTTTAACTGTTCGACGTTGCCCGCACTTGGTTCAGGAATGAGCAAATTCTTACTGATATGGGGCAGTCTTGGGAGATATTCAAGGATCTCTTTAAGAAGAAGTTCTTTGCTCGGACGGACAGATTGGAATTAGGAAGGCAATTTGAGAGCCTTACACAAGAAAGCATGTCCGTAGAGGAGTATGCCGCAGAGTTCGAGAGGCTGAGCCGATTTGCGGAGTACTTGGTGAGAGAGCCAGAAGTTCGGGCTATCCATTTCCGCGAGGGTCTGAATTGGGAAGTCAAGATTCTCATTCCGTCTTTCTACGAGACGTATTCTGAGATACTTTCGGAGGCACGCAAGGTCGAGAGGGAGTGAAACTTGAAGCCGAAGAGGGACCGTGATATGTTTGGGGGTGACAGTAGTAGTGCGGGACCGACAAAGAGGCCGCGGTTCCAGCAACAGCAGTTTCCAATACAATTTGGAGCCTATCAGCAACAATATCAGATGCCAGAACCTATTGTTGCTCCAGTACAAGCTCTAGTACAACAGATACCACAGCAGCCTCAGAGACAGGTGCAACAAGCTCCTCAATGCACCTATTGCAAGAAGACTGGGCACACTTGGGAGATGTGTCGAAAAAGACTTGGAGCATGCTTACATTGTGGATCAACGGATCATATGGTAAAGGATTGTCTCCGATTTAAATCGTCTTGGTCACCTGACTGTGCCAAGCGAGCCTGCAAATTAGGAATAGATGTTATGATTGTGGAATAGGATCTCAATCCATAATCGATTTTAAAACTCTTTGTAAGTGATTATCGCCCTTGGACTCCCACTTTGCATTCGTTCAATCTTCGTCAATATCGCTATCCTTGTTTCTCGTCCCCTAATGTTCGGGGAGACGAATGCTTGTGACTGATGACTTTCCTCCAGAAGAAGATCAAAGACCAGACGGCAGAAGACAGAATTCGTATATCTTTCTCTGAGAAGCTTGTTACTTTATCAGGATAGATTGATTTGTTCTTTGGATTCTATAACTAGTGTGGAAGGTTGGCAAGAGAGTTGGACACAGTAATACCCTGCCCGTGCTTGAGGTAGCAGTGATCTTAGGAGTAATGAGAGCTAGAAAGATTGTTGATCATGACCTAGAATAATTTATGGGAATGCATAGCCTGATGATGGAAACTAGTGATTGTATATGATAGCAATACCAGGAATGATATTATGGACTAGAGGAGATAAAATTTCAAGCTCTCACTTGGAAGATGATGATCTAATACCAAAAATTCTAGTATGTGCTTGAGTGATACCATTATTGTACTATGCGACTTGGAGAGATAAATAACGAAAAGAAGAAACTCGAGGAAAAAATTTTTTTTAGGGAAAATTTGAGGATAAGAGAAATTATACTTTAGGCAGGGGAGAAAATGTTCTTTTAAAGGATTAGTGTGGTAAACAGAACAAGAGAATTTATTTTGAGGTTAAGTCTGGACGATGACACCGTCCTAGCAGGAGTTGATTGAGCCAAAACCACGCGATACTAGGTTGTCGACGTAGTTGTATTTATATTTTTAGGCCACCAGGTTACCCTGAGTTGAGTTCAGGGAGCCCAGGAGTATGGTGCCCATCTACCTTAGGGGTATACAATACAGGAGGTGAACCAGTGTACCACCATGTTATATCAGAGTTGATAATGTTTTTGTAAAGGATCTTCTAGGCCTGCCACCTAACAGAGAGATGGAGTTTGTTAAAGAGTTGACTCCCAAAGCCGAGCCAGTTATTCTTTCGTCTTCAGACTAGCACCGATATAGAGGGTTGAGTTGAAGATCCATAGTAGAGGATCTCTTAGACAAGGGTTTCAGTCGGGCTAGTATTTTTCCATGGGGAGCAACCATCTTATTGTACCAAAGAAGGACGGGACGATACGTTGCATAACGATTACAGGGTATTAAATGCCGTAGCAATAAAGAGCAAGTACCCTTGTCGCACATCTAAGATTTATTTGAATCAGCTAAGTGGCGCATATGTATTTTGAAGATTGATCTCAGATCCAGTTATCACCAGATCAAGGTACGGAGAGAGGACATTCCGAAGACGGCTCTTCGGACGAAGTAGGGACACTGTGAGTTTCTAGTCATGTTGTTTTAACCAACTTGCCAGTAGTATTTATGAGTTTGAGGAACAATATTTTTCACCAGTACTTGGATAAGTTCTTGGTGGTAATTATCGATGATATCTTGGTGTATTCTAAGGGCCAGAAGGAGCTTAACATGAGACAGAGGCGCTGGCTAGAATTTATGACAGATTATAATATCAAGTTGCAGTACCATCCTGGCGAGGCAAATGTAGTAGCGATGCCTTAAGCTAAGCCAATGGCCTATTTTTACGACTCATCGCCAGTGGTTAGAGGATTTTTCAGGAACTCAGGATTGAGATTGTGTTGCCAGGCATGGATGGACAGTTGGCCAGTCTTGAGGTTCAGTCTACTTTGATTGAGAGGATCAAGGCAGCATTGCCTACAGATGCAAGATTTCGACGTCTGCGAGAGAGAACAGAAGCCGGCATGCAGACGGGACGCAGGATTCATGAAGGCGAAACGTTGAGGTGCGGAGATCGCATATACGTTCCAAGTGGCAAGCTACGCCAAGAGTTGATGACCGAGGCTCATAGCTCGATTATTTTATTCATCCCGGGAGGTACGAAGATGTACCGAGACTTGGGGCAGCATTTTTGGTGGCATGGGAATGAAGAAGAAAATTGTAAAATTTGTGGCAAAATGTTTTGTTTGTCAGCAAGTCAAGGCTGAACATCAAAGGACTGCAGGATTATTGCAGCCGCTTTCCATTCCCGAGTGAAAGTGGGAACACATTACCATGGACTTCGTCACAGGATTCCCACGGAGCCCTAGCAGGAAGGATGCAGTTTGGATTGTCATAGACAGACTCACCAAGTCTGCACATTCCTTGCCCTTCAGAGTTGGGCAATCCACAGAGATACTAGCTGACATGTATATGAGAAAGATAGTACGATTATATGGAGTGCCTGCCAGCATCGTATCGGATCGTGAATCCGGATTCACATCATATTTTTGGCGGAGTATGCAGGAGAGCCCAGGAACTCGTCTCAAGTTCAGCACTGCATATCATCCACAGACTGATGGTTAGTCAGAGCGCACAATACAGATATTAGAGGATATGTTGAGAGCGTGCATGATTGATTTTGGAGGATCTTGGGAGGACTATCTATACTTGGTGGAATCCTCCTACAATAACAGTTACCAGGCCAGCATACATATGGCACCTTATGAGGCACTGTACGACAAGAAATGTAGGTCGCCAATTTATTGGAGTGACGTGGGAGAACGTTAAATACTTGGTCCAGAGTTGGTGACACAGACAGTGGAAAAGGTCAAGCAGATTCAAAGTCACCTGCGTGCAGCACAGGACAGACAGAAACACTGGGCAGATGCGCACTGCAGACCATTGGAATTCAAGGAGGGTGACCATGTATTGTTGAGGATATCGCCCACTCGTGGAACCATCAGATTCGGAGGCAGAGGCAAGCTGAGCCCAAGGTACATCGGACCTTTCACTACTAGAAAAGCGGTCTTAGCGACGTATTTTAGCGACGTCAAAAGAAACGTCGCTAATAATATAAAAATTAGCGACTCCTTATTAAAACGTCGCTAGACGTCGTTAAATGGTGACATTTAGCGACGTTTAGCGACTTTTATTAAGATTTTAAAAGATAAGTCGCTATAAGTTCAGTTTAGGTCGCTAAACGTCGCTAATATGTCTAATTTAGCGACGTTTAACGACGTATATAGCGACCTTAATATTGAAAATATTTAGCAACGTGTTTAGCGATGCGTTGACGTCGCTAAAATTTAAATTAGCGACGTTTTTTCTTGGACGTCGCTAAACGTCGCTAAAATTTGGTTAATTAGGGATCGGTTTCATTTTTCCCCATCTGCTGAAATTTCGAAAAGAAAAAAAATTCCCCCCCCGCCCCCCCGCGCTCCGTCGACCCGCTCTCCACCGCGACTACTCCGGTAAACCCTACTCTCTCTCTCTCTCTCTCTCTCTCTCACACACACACACACAGGACACATGTGACATTGACACAAACACGACACACACACAGACACTGACACAGACACAGACACGGCACACACACACACTGACACAGACACTGATTAGGACCTAGGGTTAGGGTTAGGGTTAGGTTTATTGACATGGGGTTAGGGTTAGGGTTAGGGTTAGGGCCGACTGGCCCAAGTCGACGAGAGAGGTAACAGCAGCAGTGAGCACTGCTTACTAGCAGTAAGCAGGGGGAGACTTGAGGTACATCAGCCCAATTTTAGGGGGTTTACAATTCAAATATTGAGGAAGAAGGTAAGCAGTAGCAGTGGGTGACTGATTTAAAGAGGTGTATTAGTCAGGTGTTTGAGTGAATATATGTGTTGAAGAGAATAAGTAATAGGTGTGAAGGTTGAGCATTCATATAGGTGTATCCCAGATCTGGGAGTATAGATGGAGTGTTTATATGAGTATAGATGGAGTGTTTATATGAAGTATAAAATTTAGAGTACTTAATAGGTGTTGTTGGTACCAGGTGAGTTTTGATTACAGAATTCTTAAGAGTGTATGTGTGTATCAGTGTGCCAGTTTAGGGGGTTAGGTTTTTTTACTAAAGGGAGTGCAGTAATCTGCCGGTAAATGTGAGTGAGTACAGCCACAATGCATGGGATTATCCATTTCATAGAGCAATAGCCCGTGTACTTGGGAAACTTTTGATGCAAAAATTATTCAAGCACCAGGTGCCTTAGTGCAATACCATGACTGCTTTTCCCATAACGGACACTGACCTAGGAGTGTGGTTGGGGGCAGCTACAGTTCTATAGTATGACACACTATTTGTAGTGTTGACTGCACACTTATAGTGCAGTTCATAGTACTATGAGGTTGGGGGTAGCTGCAGTTTTGATAAATGAAAATATATATTATATCAGTTATAATTTTTATAATACGGTTAATTTTGCATGTAATAATTTATATGATACATACTGTCAATTTTGCAGAAGTTTCTAGAAATGGATATGAATTAATATCTGCGTCATCGTTCGTGGATGTACAACCGTCATCCTGATGACATGTGCGGTGTGCGGGATGAATTCATTGAGGGTGTACAGCAGTTCCTGCAGTTCGCAAAGGTGTTCCCTCAATACATGGACGGTACCAAAATTAAGTGTCCGTGTGTGAGATGTCGCAACAGGAAATATCATCCTGAAGTGGAAGTTACATATCATTTATACTCGAAGGGCTTTACGCCGAATTACTATCAGTGGACCGCGCACGGAGAACTTGTATCTCTAGCATCAGAGTCGGAGCCCTATGTGGAGCCATATATGGATGTCCAAGACCACGATGCTTATGACGACGGGTTGGTGAACATGGTTTATGATGCGGCGGGGCCTAGTTTCAATCCTGACAATTATGATGCGGCGGGACCTAGTTTCAATCCGGATAATTATGATGCAGCTGAGGAGGCACCGAATGTCGATGCTGCAAAGTTTATGGAGTTGCTTGAGAATGCAAGGACTCCACTATATCCTGGTTGTGAGGATCATTCACCGTTGGAGGTGGTTACAAGATTATTGAGCATCAAGTCCGATTTTAACATGTCGCAAGAATGCTATAATCGACTGCTTGATTTGATTATAGAGATCTTGCCCGAGGGTGTAAAGTTGCCTAAAGACTTCTATCGATCTAAGAGGATGGTGAGATCGCTTTGGATGGGATACGAGAAAATCGATGCATGTCGCAACGGGTGCATGTTGTACTACAAAGACGACAAGGATGAAGATGCGTGCAGATTCTGTGGTGCTGATCGCTACAAGGCCACTGTTAGAGGAAAGTCTGTCGGTGCAAGGAAGCCTACCGATTCGATGCACTACTTGCCTTTGACGCCGCGGTTGCAGCGGTTGTTTATGGTTAAGGAGACTGCAGAAAACATGAGTTGGCACAGGCGAAAACAGATCGAAGGAGTATTGGATCATCCATCCGATGGAGAAGCATGGAAGCACTTTGATCGAGAGTATCCATATTTTGCCGAGGAAGCGCGTAATGTCAGATTGGGGCTCTGCTCTGACGGTTTTACCCCATTCGGACTTTCGGGCTCCCAGTATTCGTGTTGGCCTGTGATCGTCACTCCGTATAATCTACCGCCTTGGATGTGCATGAAGACTCCGTATATGTTCCTAACCGTTATTATCCCGGGTTCGAACAATCCGAAGAGGAACATCGATGTGTATTTACAGCCTTTGATAGATGAGTTGAATCAGCTGTGGGAAGTCGGTGCCAACACGTACGATGTTTCTAGAAAGCAGAATTTTCAGATGAGGGCAGCACTTATGTGGACCATCAACGACTTTCCGGCCTATGGAATATTATCGGGATGGAGCACCCATGGTCGTCTCCCATATCCGTATTGCATGGACCGTTCTCAGGCTTTCCGTTTGAAACACGGAGGCAAACCGTGATTCTTCGATTATCATCGACAATTTTTGCCGAAGGATCATCCGTACCGGAGGAATCAGAATGCTTTTCGTGCGGGAGTTGTGGAGAAGGCCAATCCACCGCCAAGGTGGCCCGGATGCACGATATGGGAAGAGGTAAAAGATTTACCAAGTGCTATCCAAGAGCCTGCTAAGGGGTACAAGTGTGACGGATTTGGTCGCACCCATAACTGGACGAAGAGGAGTATATTCTGGGATCTGCCATATTGGAGCACCAATCTGATCAGACATAACCTTGATGTCATGCATATCGAGAAGAATGTGTTTGATAACATAATTAATACTGTAATGGATGTAAAGGGGAAGACGAAAGATAATCCGAAGGCGAGGTTGGACTTAGAAGACATATGTAGACGTCCTGCATTGCATTTGATAGAGGAGGGGAATCTAAAGTTAAAGCAACCTAAGTCAGTTTTCTCACTGGATAAAGAGGATAAAGGTAGACTTTGTAGGTGGATTCAGGGTCTAAAGTTTCCAGACGGGTACGTGTCGAACTTGAAAAGATGCGTCGACCTCAAGAAGAACAAACTAGTAGGTATGAAGAGCCACGATTGTCACGTATTCATGGAGAGGTTAATTCCGATTGCATTTTGAGAATTCTTACCGCAGGTCGTTTGGGACCCATTGACAGAGCTGAGCATATTCTTCAGAGATCTTTGTTGTACTAAGTTGCTCGTCGATCGTCTAGAAAAGCAAGAGAGGGACATTGCGGTAACACTATGTAAGCTCGAGAAGGTGTTTCCTCCTGGATTCTTCGACTCTATGGAGCATTTGCCAATTCATCTTTCCTATGAGGCACGTGTTGGTGGTCCTGTCGGTTATCGGTGGATGTACCCCTTCGAGCGCCATCTGAATCACCTAAAAAGAAAGGTGAAAAATAAGGCACGGGTTGAAGGCTCTATTTGTGAAGCTTATGTTCTCGAGGAGATTATAAACTTTTGCTCGACGTATTTCAAACCGCATGTTGCTACTAATAGGACGAAAGCTCCCAAAAATGACAACGCATATCAGGAATCTAATGATGCAATACTCAAAGTATTCAATGCATCCGGAAAGCCCTCGGGAAAAATGAAGAAGAGATATTTGAATGACGATGAGCTAAGGGCTGCTCAATTGTATATATTACTCAATTGCGACGAGGATGAAGTGGAGAAGCTAGAGGGGTAAGTAATTAATACGTCCACGTTTACATCATCTTAATGTAATAGTATAAGATACTATTATGCTACTAATCAGCAGTTGCTTCATTGTTTTTTAGCACATATAATGATGAGTTGAGGTCGGTTAGACCCTACATAACAGACGAAAAAGTAGAACAAGATATGAGATGCCATTTTTCTTCTTGGTTGAGCGCATATGTAAGATGCTTGGTAATTACTTTTTATTTTTGCACTTGCAAAACAAATAACTTACTATCGCTACTTTGGTATTTAGGTCGATCGTCTAATATCACCCGAGACTGAATCTATTAGGACTCTAGCCAAGGGACCAATTACTGCCGTAAAAATATGGCCAAGTTTCTGTGTGAATGGGTTCAGGTTCAAGTCAACAAATGCTCCTATCAGAGACAGCTTTCTGGATCTTGATTCCACGAAAAATAGTGGTTTGTGTATCAAATCTACAAACTACAAAGACGTTAATCCGGGCAATAATTTTTTTGGCATCTTACGAGAGATTGTAGAGTTGACATATAATTATGGCCCAGAATCTGCTAATATCGTGCTATTCAGGTGTGAATGGTTCGATCCGATTTAAGATCAAGGTTAGAAAATTGACAAGCATGGCCTTGTGGATATAAACTACAAGCGTAGATATCAAGGCTACGAACCATTTGTCCTATCAAGTCAGGCTCAGCTCGTGTACTTCATAACTTATCCTAGACGGGGGACAGCGAGGTCAGATTGGTGGGCAGTATGCAAGACTAAAGCTAGAAATACCTTTGACATTGACGAAATAGCTTATCAGGAGGACGATCTACCTCTTGTAACAAATATTATAGATGTGGACTCAATGGAAGTTACTCATTACACGAGTAATAATGTAGAAGATGTAGAATTATCCGAAGAGGACGACGAAGTAGATGAAAGTGAAGACGAGGAAGAGGAAGAGCAGGATGAGGAAGGCGAACAAGATGAATTTTCTGAAGATGATTGAAAATATAAAATATTCCATGTAGAATGTAACTGTATTTGGACTGTAAATATTGCATGTAGAAGTAGATGTTGACATTAACGAATATATGTATTATATTTTGACTGTATAATGCTTTGAGATATGTATCACATTTCGACTGTAGAATGTAGTATATATTTGTGTTTCTCTATATTCATCATATGTTGTTATCAGATATGACAGGACGACGCGGAGGATTCGGCAGGTCCCGAGGTAGACAGAGTGCCACTCCGGTACTGCCTACTGTTGGTTCCGGATCATCGTCGCCCAGTACTCCAGTATATCGATCAGTCACATCTCCGACTGCGACGACGTTGCATGGCATCACTCCTGGGACGAGTAGTTCCAGGCGTGATAGTACTCCCTCGTCCAGCGTTCCTCCTGCTGACGGAACCATGGAGACAGATGAGCATGTAGAGGAGGTCGTGCCGACATTATCCCAGCATCAGCAAGATCCTCCATGCGCACCACCGGAGGAGACGAGGACAGAGATTTGGGCCGACGGTACAAAGTAAGTCAATTAGATGGTTTAGTATATATTTGTGTTTCTCTTTATTCATCGTATATTGAATTTTTCAGTAATCTAAATTATTATTTCTGTATAGATATCGTCCATCGTCGGTTCAGAGACGCCTGGGCCAATTTCTGAGGAACAACTACGGTGGCCCTTGGATCAACTACTCTGAGGCTCCGGAGGAGAGGAAGGCGTTCTGGTTTGCGCACTTCCAGGTAAAAGTATATTAAATAAATCCTCTAATTTATGCATATTCGTGATGCTAACTTAATGAATTATTTATTGTAGCAAACGTATTTTTATCCTCCGCACCGGGCCGAGTTGATCAAGCGGCTCTTTCCTACCGTTGCCGCCAAGCTTATCCGAGATGCTCTGGATGACCAGAAGGCTCATGATCGTGCTGGAAAACCGATCCAAGGTTGGATCACGCCTGAGCAGTGGACTGCGATGAGGGCTAGATTCGACGATCCGAGCTACAAGGAAAGGTCTAAGAAGGCCAAGGCGGCTAGGCAGAATGCTGCCAAGTGGTGTGGTGGCTCGATTCCGATGACGGAACATTTCCGTCGTTTGGTATGTTTTTTCTTTTAAAATATATTATTTTAATATATGTACCAAGTACCATAAAATGGTACTTGGAAAAAATATTTAAGTTTAGTAATAAAAAATATATTTTTAACAGGTACAGAGGGGTGAGGATGCAAACATGGTGACCGTCTTCTTGGCCACCCATCGCAAGGAAGGAAATCTCATTGATGAGAGGGCCTCACAGACCTATGTAAGTATTACTTTACTTTGTGTTTATTTTAATATAACTTAGGCAATTATTGAGTTTCCAAACCTTTTCTAGGCCGAGTATCTTAGGCTTCGTGAGCGGGCGACTGCTAGTGCACCTACACCTGGAGAGGCTGGTGCTTCGTCGCAGCCCGGTCCATCTCCGTCGGCGGACGACCTGTGGGTGACCGCAGCTGGTGGTCTCCAGAGGGGTACGTACTACGGTACGGGCTCCTATGGCGCCCTGGTTGCGACTCAGTCATCTAGGACCTCCCCGACAGCTGTGCATTCCATACACCCCTCGCAGTCGCAGCCCTCGCAGTCGTCGGCCAGAGTCCAGGAGGCCGTCCAGGAGGCCGTTGATCGTCAGATTGCGTCTCTCCGTGACGACTTGCTGCGAAGTATGGAGGACCAGTCCCGGTCCCAGCCGCAGGCGGACGATCCGATGCTCATCGCACGATTGGATATGCTCGACCGCAGCATGACGGAGCTACGAGAATTGACAAATGATATTAGAGCCTCCAATGATCGCAACATCATGGAGCTGCAGGCGTCACAGCTATCGATGGGCGAGAAGCTGACGAGGATGCAGGCGTCACAGCTATCGATGAGCGAGAACCTGACGAGGATGCAGGATTCAATGGGTGATAGCAGTACGAGGCTGTTATCTACCCTGGATTCTTACAACCAGCGACTCGCAAACTTGGAGCGGGCACGGCCTCCACCGACGTCACTGCCTTCTCCATCGACATCGGTGTCGATTCCACGGGACGAGTATGAGGAGTTGTTATCCTTCCACGATTCAATGGGTGATAGCGACGTTTAGCGACGTTTTTTGTTTTAGCGACTTGGTGTTTTTCGACTGCTTTGAAATGTCGCTAATTACGTCGCTAAACCTAATTAGCGACAATTTTTGGTTATTTAGCGACGTTTTTAGACGTCGCTAATTTGACTTTTTCTGGTAGTGTTTTGACATTTTGGAATGAGTTGGCGAAGTGGCTTACCGTCTTGCATTATCTCTATCATTAGAGGGAGTACATGACGTATTTCACGTATCGCAGCTGAGGAGATATGTCGCAGACCCTAGCCACGTGGTTGATCATTCAGAGATTACAGTCGGGCCTAGTCGGTCTTACGTTGAGCAGCCAGTTGAGATCCTCGATCGCAGTGAGAAGACTTTGAGAGGGCAGACGATTCGACTGGTCAGAGTGGCATGGAAGCACCATTCCCCAGGCGAGTCTACTTGGGAGCGCGAGGATTCTATTAGGCAGTGTTTCCCGTACATATTTGAGGAGCAAGGTACGAATTTACGTACGACATTTGATAACTAGTTGTTTTAGAATTCTTTTAGATATTATCGTGCTTTACTTTTAATTTCGGGGACAAAATTTTTCTAAGTTGGGAAGAATATAAACCCCCTCGATTTATTCTATAGATAGTTAGGGTGGATTTGGAAAATTTTGGTTTTGGTAGCAGATGTCGAGGTTTAGAGTGGAGATCAATTTTATCTGGTATTTAATTTATTTAATTAAAACCCTTGGCGCGTCCTATCATTGTCTGATTTTTTTGGAGCGCAATATCAGCCCATAAATTCCGTTCAATTATTGTACTTCTGACCTGACCCGCCAACTTAGGCATTGGACTTTTCCGTCCTTTAAAATTAATTTTTGTGTGCTCTAAATTAATTGTGCAACATTTCAAAAACAGTAACCCATATTTAATTCCGTGTCGGACACCTGTGTCGTTACCCTAAATTTTGGGATACCAATTTAACCCGTTGAGCCGGACCAACTAAAGGGCCCAAGACTAACTCCAAGCCTCCACCATTTTTGGCCTTTGCGTTATTTCTGGATTTTGACCCCAAATGCCCCAATTAAATTAAATTCGCGGGACGCTTTATTTCTATTTAAATCAAGGATACTGACTTTGTAAATCCCAATCTTTAATCCTAAATTAATTCCAATGCCCATTTAATTAAACCCGTGCCTCACCCACACTACCCCCTCGCCATACAAATTAATAGACGCAATTTTCACCATAATTTTTGCGTTATTTCATGTGTTTGTGCAAGTTCCCGAACTTAAGGGGCTTATTTGCAAATGTAGCGATAGGTGTCACCATCCCATTGGCTTAGGCAAATGAAGAACACCCTCCCCCTCTCTTGACCGGTTCTAGCTCACTCTCTCTCCTCCTTGGATGTACTTTCCCTTCATGTTAAATCAAGACCACTCATTCAAATTAATTCACTCAATCCTCACCACACACTCAATGCACACCCCCCTATTTAATCCCTCACACACTCCCCTCTTCCCTAGGCCGGCCCTAATCCTTAGGAGCTTGGGAAACCACCCCCCTCTCTCTCTCCTCCCTCATCTCCATGCAAAAACCGAGACGTCGTTCCCCTGACAGCCGGAGCTGTCCCCCCTATTTAATCCATCACACACTCCCCTCTTCCCTAGGCGCCGTTCCCCTGATAGCCGGAGCTGTCCCCCCGCTCCGGAGCAGTCAGCCCCGCCCCTGCGGCTGGCCTCGCATCCCTGACCGACAGTGCAGCAACTCCCCCCCTGCGGCTGACCCGCCGTGGCTCCGGCCACCCTGTACCACCCTCTGCCACTCCCTCCAGTCCGGCGCAGCCCTCCGGCGCAGCCATCCCCCGCTGACCGCCGGCTGCTCGAGTTCTCCCCTGACCGCGCTGCTCACTCCGGCGGGCCAGCTCCATTACCACCACCCTCGCTGTCCACTGCCACCCTCCTTCCCCGGCGAGTTCCCTCGACTCCGGCCAGTCATCCCCGAGACGCCCATTCTGTCACGCCCCGATCTCCCGCAGGCAAATCGGCCGTTCCTGCTAGGCGAGAATCACCCTCGCCAGCGCTCCCGCGGAACGATCGCTTAACCTATCCGGGCGTGATGCCGCACGAGCGTGATCCACGCCCGTACAAGGCCATGGTTCATTGGCTGGCGGTAAGAGTTCTAAGCCACAGAGTCGCACAGATTGTCCGAGTGCAGCGGAGTCATGAACGCATAGGCGATCGATAACAGGTTCACTGAGTCGACAAATATAGCGGAAGCATCGAAACAAGTAAAGTAATCTCTTTATTGATATGAAACATGTATTACAGGCGGCGTATAGCCGAGATTACAAGTCGCTCAAGCCTCTCTCTCTGAAACAGTAAAAGCGTGCCAAGTGGCTACAACTGTGGAATGAATGTACAGGCGATGGTCAGGCGACGCTTCAACATTATGTCTTATATATGCGCTTCAGTCCCGGACGCACCGTTGCAAGGCTTCAGGGGAACTCCTGGCCTTAGCACGCACGAAGGAGGCGTCCGCACCGAACGAGGTTCTCCCGCACCCTGTATATCAAACTGGTGGATTATCAGTACATTGAATGCACTGGTGGGGAAGCTACTCGCCCGCTCGACAAATCCAAACACGTAATACAGGTTCCGTGCACAACTATTAAGTTGTCTTTCTAGTTGCCTTAGGATCAGTTTCATGCAGATATTGAATAGCCTAACGTGTCGGCAGTGCGCCGTGCGATGTTAGAGGAACACGGCGAGACTTACCAACTTACCATCTCCTTCCCTATCCAAGGCAACCATTTAGGCAAACAGTATAAATTCGAGCAGAGGCATGTATAAACATTCAGGAGGCAAGCATATGCAAACAGGAGGGTCGTTTTAACATGATCGTTCAGGTGTTTAGTTGTTCTTAATGCGATGCAGTGACTCGCACGCGGATAGCCGCTAAGCGAGGATGACTTATCTATATGAACACGGTCGCTGGCAAAGCCATTATGGACACTAGTCTTAAACGAGAGTAGTTTGCAACGAAAGTACAGTGGGTGCTACAAGCCATTTCGTTTAGTACAGTAGACTATACAGTAAGTTCAGCCATGGAGCGGATGGTATGCAGCGAAAGAACGGTAGGTGCTGCACACTATCTCGTCCAGTACAGTTGGCTGAAACAGTGGAGTTCCATCCGGATCGGAGCGGCCCCAGTGCCCCGGAGACCGTCCGTGGAACTATGCCTCGTTTTCGAGTTGTCCGCGACATACAGGTCAAGATCAGGGTCAGTTTCCCCTTCACTAGATACTCGAGTACTGTAGAACAGGAGTACAGTGGTACAGTGGTACAGTAGTACAGTAGAACAGTATAACAGTAGTATAGTAGTGCACGATTACAGGAGGTGCTTGAATCATGATTCTGTACAGTGATTAACTTGTCTTGATGCATTCCCCTGGTTCGGGGCTGCCTGGTGACCTAACGGTCCCGGATACTCGTAGAAACATTCAGGCACGGAACGACTACGTAGTAGTCTCCCGGGGTTTGGATGAAAACATGGTAACAATCAAGCAGACAAGCATGCGTTCTAAGGAACATAATCAGCACGTTTGCTCGGGCCCGAAGGTAGTCCGAGAGATGAAACCGTTAAGGGACTTAGCATGCGAGTGTCTGAATATAAGCAGTATTTCAATTTCCATGTTCTAGCAAGCAATACAAGTTGGAATTATTCCCTTAGCTAGGTGCATTGGATTCATTAGCATGCAGGGGGTGATTCACCTAGCGACTAGCATAAACATTCCAGATTTTATGTGTGCTGGCTAAGCAAAGACAAGTTCACCGTAGCCACCCACCTTAGCGATGATTCGCCTCGGTAGAGAGATACGTCTGAGCGAGCCTCTGAAAGCCTAAGCCGGATTCCTGTAGGGGCAAGTCTGGATATCCTTTGCTTCTTGATCGAGGCAAAGCCGGTCGGGACAGCTGCACGATTGCTGTTTGAGACGGCAGTCCGCTTGAGCGGAACGGGGTGTTACATCCTACCCAACTTAGAAAAAGTCTCGTCCTCGAGACTTACTAAGGGCAAGCAGTAATTTAGGGTTGAGGCAATCCTAGACAAGTCGTTTGTACTTGTTTCATTTGGATATACTTGCACAAGCGTCGATCTTAGCATATCGCTTAGACTGGATCGTGCGCACTTTCGAAGTGCACTTCTAGCGTGAACACGTCAACCAGCTCAGTGATAGCGAAGTCTTAGCACTCGAGTTTCACCTTTTCTTAAGTCTTGGATGGTGCACTAATTCAAGGCGTCCCTCGAATAGATACATTCAACCAAACTTAGGGTTAGTGAAAATCGGACAAGCTACTAGCGATACACTCGATGAGTCCGCACAGGTTGGCACAAAGGCCACTCGCAGCATACAACCAGACAAGCAAGCATAACATTCAAAATGTATTTTGAAAGTATTTAGACTTATTGTTGGAACATCCCATCAAGACATTGAGAGAGAGCGCGCACATAACCCACGAACAAGCTGTCGAAACAGAGATATCGAATCAAAGTCCAAAGGCGTAGAAGCCAGGCTTTGATACCAATATGTCACGCCCCGATCTCCTGCAGGCAAATCGGCCGTTCCCGCTAGGCGGGAATCACCCTCGCCAGCGCTCCCGCGGAACGATCGCTTAACCTATCCGGGCGTGATGCCGCACGAGCGTGATCCACGCCCGTGCAAGGCCATGGTTCATTGGCTGGCGGCAAGAGTTCTAAGCCACAGAGTCGCACAAATTGTCCGAGTGCAGCGGAGTCATGAACGCATAGGCGATCGGTAACAGGTTCACTGAGTCGACAAATATAGCGGAAGCATCGAAACAAGTAAAGTAATCTCTTTATTGATATGAAACATGTATTACAGGCGGCGTATAGCCGAGATTACAAGTCGCTCAAGCCTCTCTCTCTGAAATAGTAAAAGCGTGCCAAGTGGCTACAACTGTAGAATGAATGTACAGGCGATGGTCAGGCGACGCTTCAATATTATGTCTTGTATATGCGCTTCAGTCCCGGACGCACCATTGCAAGGCTTCAGAGGGAACTCCTGGCCTTAGCACGCACGAAGGAGGCGTCCGCACCGAACGAGGTTCTCCCGCACCCTGCATATCAAACTGGTGGATTATCAGTACATTGAATGCACTGGTGGGGAAGCTACTCGCCCGCTCGACAAATCCAAACACGTAATACAGGTTCCGTGCACAACTATTAAGTTGTCTTTCTAGTTGCCTTAGGATCAGTTTCATGCAGATATTGAATAGCCTAACGTGTCGGCAGTGCGCCGTGCGATGTTAGAGGAACACGGCGAGACTTACCAACTTACCATCTCCTTCCCTGTCCAAGGCAACCATTTAGGCAAACAGTATAAATTTGAGCAGAGGCATGTATAAACATTCAGGAGACAAGCATATGCAAACAGGAGGGTCGTTTTAACATGATCGTTCAGGTGTTTAGTTGTTCTTGATGTGATGCAGTGACTCGCACGCGGATAGCCGCTAAGCGAGGATGACTTATCTATATGAACACGGTCGCTGGCAAAGCCATTATGGACACTAGTCTTAAACGAGAGTAGTTTGCAACGAAAGTACAGTGGGTGCTACAAGCCATCTCGTTTAGTACAGTAGACTATACAGTAAGTTCAGCCATGGAGCGGATGGTATACAGCGAAAGAACGGTAGGTACTGCACACTATCTCGTCCAGTACAGTTGGCTGAAACAGTGGAGTTTCATCCGGATCGGAGCGGCCCCAGTGCCCCAGAGACCGTCCGTGGAACTATGCCTCGTTTTCGAGTTGTCCGCGACATGCAGGTCAAGGTCAGGGTCAGTTTCCCCTTCACTAGATACTCGAGTACTGTAGAACAGGAGTACAGTGGTACAGTGGTACAGTGGTACAGTAGAACAGTATAACAGTAGTACAGTAGTGCACGATTACAGGAGGTGCTTGAATCATGATTCTGTACAGTGATTAACTTGTCTTGATGCATTCCCCTGGTTCGGGGCTGCCTGGTGACCTAACGGTCCCGGATACTCGTAGGAACATTCAGGCACGGAACGACTACGTAGTAGTCTCCCGGGGTTTGGATGAAAACACGGTAACAATCAAGCAGACAAGCATGCGTTCTAAGGAACATAATCAGCACGTTTGCTCGGGCCCGAAGGTAGTCCGAGAGATGAAACCGTTAAGGGACTTAGCATGCGAGTGTCTGAATATAAGCAGTATTTCAATTTCCATGTTCTAGCAAGCAATACAAGTTGGGATTATTCCCTTAGCTAGGTACGTTGGATTCATTAGCATGCAGGGGGTGATTCATCTAGCGACTAGCATAAACATTCCAGATTTTATGTGTGCTGGCTAAGCAAAGACAAGTTCACCGTAGCCACCCACCTTAGCGATGATTCGCCTCGGTAGAGCGATACGTCTGAGCGAGCCACTGAAAGCCTAAGCCGGATTCCTGTAGGGGCAAGTCTGGATATCCTTTGCTTCTTGATCGAGGCAAAGCCGGTCGGGACAGCTGTACGATTGTCGTTTGAGACGGCAGTCCGCTTGAGCGGAACGGGATGTTACACATTCCTCCACCCCTCGAGCTGTGCAGCACCACCATCGACCACTCCCCGCTGCTGTACACTCCACCACCACCTCCAACTTCATCGTCACCCGCACCTTCGTCTTCAACGCCATCCCCACGAGCCGAGCCCCACCTCCTCACGGTGAGACCGAGCACCACCGTGCGAGGCCTCCTCGTCGTCTTCAGCTGTTCACAGCCGGCCAACACCACCACTACGCATCGCCGAGGTAAAACACATCTCCCCCTCTCTTTATACATTTATATATTTGTTTGGTGAAATTTCTAGTGATCTTGTGTTTTAAGGAGGTGATTAGGGTTTAATGTAGTGTTTAGGGTTGGGATTTCATGAAATGGTTATGAACTATGCATGGGTAGAAAATGCAAGATTAATGTTTAAGGCATGTGGAATTATTTTGGAATTGAAATAAATAGATCATATAATACATGATTGATGGAAGGCCAAATTAATTATTTAAGGATTTAAAATAAATTAAATAAGGACGTGGACACATGATGGGTGAAATTGTGGCATAAATAATAAGGATAGAATTGAATGCCACATGAGATTTTCAGGGTTTTATACATAATGATATATGCATTGTTGATCTATTGATTGAGTATTAGTCGTGACCCTTAAATATTGGGCATTTATTAAGGAAGGAATAACAATAACTGAATGTAACTAAGGAGAAGTTTATTACGAAATGATTGATGATTATATATAAGTGAGGGTTAAAATAAATAAATTACTTACTTTGAGGATGATAATAAACGTACATGGTAATGTCTGTGAAGACCAGGAAAAAGTTGGAGGAGTTAAACATACTTGAACTACTGAACATGGTGATGAATAAAGAAAGATTTAGGATTTGGATTGATGATATGATACCAATGTTTAATTTGATTAGATGTAACGCACTCCGAGTCAACCTTGGTCAACCCCTAGAGTCTTGTCCCTGTGAGTCATAGCTGAGATTGAGTTTAGGTATAGATGTGTGTCGTGTCCCTGCTTGACGTAGAATAAATTATTAATTCGGGTTTGTATCTCTTCACTAGGTACTGCGGGACCTAAGGACTTGGACGCGGTACCAGATCTCCATCATCGACAGCCGCACGCAGGCAAGTGTACCTTTCCATCCTATATTTCAGTTTACAGATATTATTATTCTTATTGTACATTGTACGCGTATTTATGTTGATGTTCGATACTCCGTGTCCGTTTCACAACCGGGTGTTGACTTTTGACACAACATCTTAGAATAATTGGTAGATGCTTCACAGCACCTCGATGCACGTAACTGAGTACATCGATACCCTAGGTCACATTCATACACTATGATCGTGCCAGATTCCTGTATCCTGATACTGACATCATGACCAGAGACTGGGATGACCTTAGGGTCGCGTTTGTTGAGTTATCTTCCATGTGTCGAGACTGTTAGAGGTTCAGGTTCAGCGCACAATCGTTGACCGCTTGGGATGGGGAAGACAGTTACTAGACGTTTGGGCTACTATGCACGCGCTTATATATGTATATTAGTGATCCTGTATTCTAGAGTAGTGAATCACCCGTGTGTCTCTGTGCTCGGAGCTACGGTACGCCCCGTGTGTCTCTGTGTTCGGAGCTACGGTTTTATTTTGGACAGCCCACGCGTCGAACATTGTCTTTAAACTGTGTCACACTAGTTGGTTATGATAGAGTACCTTGTCGTGCACTTGTACTTTCTGTTTACTTGGCATGTTGTATTTTTGTACCTTGTTACGTCCCTCTGAGGACCTGGTTCCCTGTCAGTTTTGCAGCATAGATGATTACGGAGCATTTGGAGTTGCTGATGGAGTGGCATATCTTGCGAGCATGGTACCAGGTACTCACATCATATCTACCGGCATTATGGTTATTTTATATTGTTTATTCATCTGCTGTTGTAGCCTAGTTTTGTAGACTCATACTTCTTCTCGAGTCTATTCGAGTTAATGTGTTATTGGGCGGCCGACCTTAGCACATTTAGCTCTTTCTTGTATACTGATGTACATTGTGGATTGAGACATAGAGGTTTATATTTATAGAAAATTTTAGATAGTGCCCTTTATATTATAGCTTATAAGTATTCGAGTCAGACCAGAGTCTGGTCGAATGCGTAGCTGGCGTATCACGTATTCCTGGTCCTACGTATTTTGGGACTGGGGCGTGACATTTCTGGATCTTGATTCCACAAAAAATAATTATTTGTGTATCAAATCTTCGAACTACAAAGACGTCAATCCGGACAATAATTTTTTTGGCATCTTACGAGAGATTGTGGAGTTGACATATAATTATGGCACAGAACCTGCTAATATCATGCTATTCAGGTGTGAATGGTTCGATCCGATTCAAGATCAAGGTTGAAAAATTGACAAGCATGGCCTTGTGGATATAAACTACAAGCGTAGATATCAAGGCTATGAACCATTTGTCCTATCAAGTCAGGCTCAGCTCGTGTACTTCACAACTTATCCTAGACGGGGGACAGCGAGGTCAGATTGGTGGGCAGTATGTAAGACTAAAGCTAGAAATACCTTTGACATTGACGAAATAGCTTATCAGGAGAACGATCTACATCTTGTAACAAATATTGTAGATGTGGACTCAACGGAAGTTACTCATTACACGAGTAATAATGTAGAAGATGTAGAATTATCCGAAGAGGAAGACGAAGTAGATGAAAGTGAAGACGAGGAAGAGGAAGAGGAGGACGAGGATGGCGAACAAGATAAATTTTCTGAAGATGATTAAAAATAAAATATATTGCATATAGAATATAACTATATTTTGACTGTAGAATGTAGATCAAGGTTAGAAAATTGACGAAGTAGATGTACCCATTAACGAATATATGTATTATATTTTGACTGTAGAATGCTTTGAGATATGCATCACATTTTGACTGTAGAATGTACTATATATTTGTGTTTCTCTATATTCATTATATGTTGTTATCAGATATGACACGACGACGCATAAGATTCGGTAGGTCCTGAGGTAGACAGAGTGCTCCTCCTGTTGGTTCCGGATCATCGTTGCCCAGTACTCCAGTATATCGATCACTCACATCTCCGACTGTTGGAACGAGTAGTTCCAGGCATGATAGTACACCCTCATTCAACGTTCCTCCTGCTGACGGAACCATGGGGACAGATAAGCATGTCGAGGAGGTCATGCCCACGTTATCCCAGCATCAGCAAGATCCTCCATGCGCACCTCCGGAGGAGACGAGGATAGAGATTTGGGCCGACGGTACAAAGTAAGTCAATTAGATGGTTTAGTATAATATATATCGTGTATTTCTTTATTCATCGTATATTAACTTTTTCAGTATTCTAAATTATTATCTCTGTATAGATATCGTCCATCGTCGGTTAAGAGATGCCTGGGCCAATTTCTGAGGAACAACTACGGTGGCCCTTGGATCAACTACTCTGAGGCTCCAGAGGAGAGGAAGGCATTCTGGTTTGCGCACTTCAGGTAAAAGTATATTAAATAAATCTTCTAATTTATGCATATTATATAACTTATCCGTGATGCTAACTTACTAAATTATTTATTATAGCAAACGTATTTTTATCCTCCGTACCGGGCCGAGTTGATCGAGCGGCTCTTTTCTACCGTTGCCGCCAAGCTTATCCGAGATGCTCTGGATGACCAGAAGGCTCGTGATCGTGCTGAAAAGCCGATCCAAGGTTGGATCACACTTGAGCAGTGTACTGCGATGAGGGCTAGATTCGACGATCCGAGCTATAAGGAAAGGTCTGAGAAGGCCAAGGCGGCTAGGCGGAATGCTACCAAGTGGTGTGGTGGCTCGATTCCGATGACAGAATATTTTTGTCGTTTGGTATTTTTTTTCTTTTAAAATATATTATTTTAATGTAAGTACCATAAAATGGTACTTGGAAAAAATGTTTAAGTTTAGTAATAAATAATATATTTTTAACAGGTACAGAGGGGTGAGGATGCAAACATGGTGACCGTATTCTTGGCCACCCATCGCAAGGACGGAAATCTCATTGATGAGAGGGCCTCACAGACCTATGTAAGTATTACTTTACTTTGTGTTAATTTTAATATAACTTAGGCAATTATTGAGTTTCCAAACCTTTCTAGGCCGAGTATCTTAGGCTGCGTGAGCGGGCGACTGCTAGTGCACCTACACCCGGAGAGGCTGATACTTCATCGCAGCCCGCTCCAGCTCCGTCGACGGATGACCTGTGGGTGATCGCAGCTGGTGGTCTCCAGAGGGGTATGTACTATGGTACGGGCTCCTATGGCGCCCTGGTTGCGACGCAGTCATCTAGGGCCTCCCCGATAGCTGAGCATTCCACACAGCTCTCGCAGTCGCAGGCCAAAGTCTAGGAGGCCGTCCAGGAGGCTGTTAACCGTCAGATTGCGTCTCTCTATGATGAGTTACTGCGAAGGATAGAGGAGCAGCCCTGGTCCCAGCCGCAGGCGGACGATCCGATGCTCATCGCACGATTCGATATGCTCGACTGCAGCATGACGGAGCTCTGGGATTTGACAAATGATATTAGAGCCTCCAATGACCGCAACATCATGGAGCTGCAGGTGTCACAGCTATCAATGGACGAGAGACTGACGATGATGCAGGATTCAATGGTTCATAGCAGTACGAGGCTGTTATCTACCATGGATTCTTACAACCAGCGACTCGCAGACTTGGAGCGGGCACGGCCTCCTGGTGTGCCTACATCGACACAGACTCCACCGACGTCACTGCCTTCTCCATCAACATCGGTGTCGATTCCACGGGATGAGTATGAGCAGTTCTTATCCTTCAAGCGCGCTGGTGGTCAGCCTTCTGCAGATCCGCAGTAGTATAGTTAGTTACTGGATATTTATATTTTTTTTATTATTTGGGATGCGATTGTATGGATATAAATTTGCCATATTCTTTACGTTTACGATGAGATTTGCTGGATGCTTTCTTTTCTTCAAATTTTATTATATTATTCATATTTTGGTTTACAACTAATGACTGATACTTGGTGCTTCTACTAGAATCTTCAAATTTACCCAGTGCACTAGAATTTTCCCCCTTGGTGCTGCTACTGTGTTCTTTAGTCAATTATTTCTACTACCATCATATACCTGATAATGAACCCAAGGGGGTTGGTAAACCCAGAAATGCAATTCAGAATTTTTTTAAATTTTTTTTGAAAATTAGCGACGTTTAGCAACATTTAGCGACGTTCATTTACGTCGCTAAATACGTCGCTAATTAGCGATGCTGTTAAACGTCGCTAAATACGTCGCTAATGACGTTTGCTAAAATCGTCCCTGTACGTCGCAAACTGCTGGCATGGCAGTATTGCCAGGTCATTACAGACGTCGGTGTAACGTCGCTATATAAGTCGCTAATTAGCGACGTTTAGCGACTTCAATAAACGTCGCTATGTAGTGACGCAGCGTCGCTAAACGTCACTAAATTTAGCGACACATTAAATTTGCTAAAAAATGTCGGTATAGCGACATTTAGCGACATTTTTTGTTTTAGCGACTTGGTTTTTTCCGACTGCTTTAAAACGTCGCTAATTACATCGCTAAACCAACTTAGCGACATTTTTTGGTTATTTAGCGACGTTTTTAGACGTCGCTAAATTGACTTATTCTGGTAGTGGTAGGAGGACTACAACGGCGGACTCGGACCTCGTCGAGGGTTGGGGGGGTGGGGGGCGTAGACGTGCACGAGATGGAGGCCGAGCTCGGCGGCATGGGCGGAGGCACTGGGCGACACGTGGGAGGTGGCGAGGGAGGGTAGGAGGACGGCGGCGGCGGACTCGAACCTTCTCATCGTGGGGGGGGGAGGGGGCGTCGACATGCACGAGACGGAGGCCGAGCTCGGCGGCGTGGGCAGAATCGACGTCACAGTCGGGGGAGCCAAGGCAGAGGAGGAGGTGGTCGGGGCAAAGACGGCGCTGGGCGATGCATGGGAGGTTGCGAGGGAGGGTAGGAGGACGACGACGACGGACTTGGACCTCCTCGTTGGGGGGGAGGGGGTGTTGACGTGCACGTGGTGGAGGCCGAGCTCGGCGGCGTGGCCGTCAATAGTCCTGAAACGTCTATAAAAAAGACGTTTAGAAAAAAAAGCCCATTTAAGAGCGTTTTTAGCCTAGTAATTTTTAAAATTTTATTGCTCTGTAAGTAATTTCATTAAAATTCAATGTTCTATATGCAATTTTTTGTTAAATGTAACATTAAAATTAACGTTAACATTAACATTAATATTAACAGTAATATTAATATTAACATTAACATTAATAATTTAAAATTAACATAAACATTAATATTAATATTAAAATGAAACTTAAAATTTAAATTAAGATAGATTTTTTTAAAATATAAATAGATTTATTTTTTAAAATAGAGAGAGATTTATTTTTTAAATAGAGAGAGATTTATTTTTTAAGAGGAAAGATATAATTTTTGTTAGAAGTTTATATATATATATATATATATATATATATATATATATATATATATATATATATTCCAGAAGTTAATAAGAGAACAAAAAAACAAAAAAAAAATTATTACCGGCTTCCGGGAAAGGCATGCACGAAGCACTACCCTAAGAGTTGATCCGAGGTCTATGTGCAGACGTTTCTCGGAAGCTCCTAGTGGTAAAATCTCCTGACTACCGGGTTCTCTTCATTGCACACAACTCGGAGAGAGAGACCGAACTTAGTTCTGCCCAGAGCAAGGATTTAGAGACCAGAATATGGTTTGAGAGAGAGGTTTCACGTAGAAGGATTTTTTGTTCCCAAATGAAGGAGGAGTAGACCACTTTAAATAGGCAGAACCTAATACACAGCCACGGACATGATACTTAATGGCTCATGAACAGGCCATTAAGGAGCAATAAAAACGTGGAGGAATGGCTGTCAAAAGAGCTGTTGCAAGGTTCAAAGAACCTGGACATGAGCCTCAACGTTCAAAAATGAATGAATCAAAATGGTTCAAAAAATTAAAGGGGAGCAAAAAGATTTTTGGATCCCAGCCCGAACCCGAAGAGTAAATTGGATCGACATTCGGCGCCCGCATTTGTGGGCACGTACCCGCACCCGTTAAGCACACCGAGCCGGGCCGGGCGGCGGCGCGCTCGTGTGGCCCAAGGGGTCCCCCACACAACATCTTTAAGAAAGCAATAGAGAAGAACTAATATATACATGCAAGGAGGGGGTGGTCTAACCGATTGGGACTAAAGGAAAGAGGGAAGTTGAGCTTTTGCTCAAGCATAGCTAACAATCCCCCCCAAAAGGTCAAGTTCTAAAAAATAGAAGTGAGAAAGAAATTAAAAGAAAGAGTTTCTGGGCAGGTATATACTATGCATATATGAGATGAACTACAGCCTTGAATCTCACTTAATGACTATTGTCTTTGTCTGAAGTAGTGCTTGATGGATTATGCCTTAAATCAGACTTATTTTACCAGATTCAGAAAATAGCACACATAGTACGCTAGAGGTTCTGGGTCTAACGGGTGGTGCTTTTGGTTGGCCATGCGCACTAATCCCAAATTCATGAGAGTTGTCTGGGATCGCCCTGTCCCATAGTCGCGGCCTTCACGACCTCTCATATAGGTAAGTCCTTAAGGGTTGGTGATAGGTTTCAACCCCGCATATCAACTTGGAATTATTAAGGGTTTTTAAAACTCATCCTAACCATATCACTCAAGAATACTGTCACCATAGGGATGGGGAACCATTGTACGCATGTACAGCCACTTGGGAATTATAGAATGAGATTTTAATCTCGGGTCAGTGTTCCATAAAAGTCACCTAAGTCCAGCTTATTTCTACCGATTGAACCGGCTTCTTAGGATTTCCAGTCAGACTCGGTTGGGTTGCCACGGCTGGTGACTTTACTTATGGGCTTAACCCCATCCCCCTCGATGATTCTAGGATCAAAGTCCTAGACAGACCCTTCGTCAAGTGGTTTGCAAGGTTCTTTTCTGACTTTATATAGTCAAGAACCACATATTTGCCGAATAGGCTCTTTATAGACTTGAAGCGCAGCTGCAGGTGCTTGTTCATCTTAGCATTCACAAAATCATGCTTTAGTAGTTCCATAACAGATTTATTATCATAATTTATAGAAATTGCAAGAACATGACTAATAGAAACAGGTATATGCATAATAAAGTTTCTTAGCCATTCAGCTTCTGTGCATGTAGTGTCCAAGGCTATCATTTCAGAGTCCATTGTACTCCTAATAATGATAGTTTATTTACATGAACCCCAGGAGATTGCAGCTCCTCCTAAAGTTAAAATATATCCAGTAATAAATTTTACATCATATGAGTCAGTTACCCAGTTTGCATCTGAATAACTTTCTATGATATCAGGGTGTCTAGTATAGTGTGACATATAATCTAGAGTACCCCTAAGATATCTAAATACCCTTTCTAATGTTGTCCAATGTAACTGATTTGGGTTACTAGTATATCTACTTAGTCTCCCAATAGCAAATACAATATCAGGTCTGGTCCTGTTTGATATATACATGCAAGAACCTATCATCTGAGAATATCTATATTGTTCCATGGGAGAACCCTCATTCTTCTTGAGAACAACACTACTGTCATAAGGAGTAAGGGTAGGTTTCTTATCAAAATACTCAAATTTTCTTAGTATTTTCTCGATAGAGTGTGCTAAGGATAGAGTATAGCCCTCATTGAATTTGGATATTTGTATGCCTAGAATTAAGTTGGCTTCACCTAGATCTTTCATATCAAACTGGCTGGATAAATATTTCTTGGTATTAGTAATCAATTCTAGTGATGATCCAAAAATAAGGATGTCATCTACATACAAACATAAGATGACACAACTTTCATCTAAAATTTAGGGGTATATACATTTGTCATACTCATTTGGCACGAAACCATATTCCGAGATGACTATGTCAAATTTGTTGTGCCATTACTTGGGAGCTTGCTTTAGGCCATAAAAGATTTAACTAATCTGCAAACTTTATTTTCTTGGCCTTTAGTAATAAAACCTTCAGGTTGCTCCATATAGATTTTTTTCTCTAGGCCCCCATTTAGAAATGCTATTTTTACATCCATTTGATGGATTAGCATATTATGAATGGATGCTAAGGCTAGAAGGGTTCTGATAGAGGTGATCCTAGCTACAGGTGAATATGTATCAAAATAATCTAATCCTTTTTTCTGGGTAAAACCTTTGGCTACTAATCTAGACTTGTATTTCTCTATGGTACCATCGGCTCTAAGTTTCTTTTTAAATATCTACATACAACCTATAGGTTTACTACCTAAAGTTAGGTCTGTTAGAAACCAAGTATTGTTCTCCATGATGGAGTTATACTCACTGTTAATGGCTTTTTTCCAGAAAGGGGCATCAGGAGAAGATATTGCTTCTTCATAAGTTGAGGGATCACCCTCTATCAAAAAGGTGAAGAAACCTTCTCCTAAGTTTTTTTTAATTCTTTCTCTTTTACTCCTTATAGGTTCTATATTTTGTTTGGGTTGTTAACTAGATATTTGAACATGAGAGCTGGTGGACGAAGTAAGAGAGGGATTGGATGAAGAGGAGGAAATTATATCTTTGAAAGGATATATATTCTCAAAGTAAACTGCATCTCTTGCTTCTATAATAGTATTATTAGAGATTTTATTTACTTCTGAGTGAGTAACAAAAAATCTATTGTCATTGCTATCTATGGCATATACTATGAATACAACATCTACAGTCTTAGGTCCAATCTTCCTCTTTTTAGGTTCAGGAATTTCTACTTTAGCCAGACATCTCCAAACTTTGAGATAATAGATCCTAGTAGCTCTACCTTTCCATAATTCATAGGAACTCTTATCATTATACTTACTAGGAATCCTATTAAGGATGTAACATGCCAATAATAATGCTTCTCCCTACAAATTATTGGGAGCACCTGAACTGAGAAGCATGGCATTTACCATGTCTAACAAAGTGCGATTCTTTCTTTCAGCAACTCCGTTGGACTGTGGTGAATATGGAGCAGTTACCTCATGAATTATTCCATGTTCTTCAAAAAAATTGGTTATATCATTTGATGTATACTCTCCTCCACGATCTGATCTAAGAATCTTAATTTTTCTCTCTAACTGGTTCTCAGCTTCAGATTTATAGACTTTAAATCTGTCTAGAACTTCATCTTTGATTTTGAGAAGATATGTATAACAATACTTTGAATGATCATCTATAAAGGTAACAAAGTATTTTCTACCGCCTCGAGTCAAAACCCTATTTCAGTCACACACATCACTATGAACTAGCTCTAGAAGGTCAGAGTTTTTTCTACATATTTGAAAGGTAGCCTTGTGTGTTTGGTTTGAACACAGATCTCACACTTGTGTTTATCATCTATTAGAGTCGTAGGAATAAGATCTAAGTTCATCATCCTTCTTAGGGAACCTAGATTCACATGACCTAATCTACTATTCCACATATTTGAATATTCTACATTGGAAACAACAAAGGATCTAAAATTTGATTCACGATACTCAAAATAAAAAGACCATCTCTTACAAATCCTTTTCCAATAAAAGAGTCATTCTTAGAAAATACTATTTTATTTGCTTCCATAACAATCTTGTACCATGAAGTTACAAGAAGAGATCCACTAACTAAATTTCTTCTGATAGACGACACATGTAACACATCATAAAGAGTCATAGTTTTTTCTGATGTCATCTTTAGATCTATTCTTTCTCTTCCTATAATCTTTTCCGCTGAGCCATCTCCTAGAGTCATACCTCCTCCACATGATTCCTGATAGTTTAAAAAACATGAGCGATCAAAGAAAACATGAACATTAGCTCCAGAATCCAACCACCAATCGTTAGAATGGTAAGAAATATTGACTAAGGGTTGATAGCTTACAGACCTGAAGGAACTAGAAGAGCCGTTGGGAAGGATGTTTGCTTCTGGTTTGGCTGGACGTTTCCCTTTGTAAGAAGTCTGGACAGCTTCTTTCTTCCTATGGAAATAGTTGGTGGCTATATGGTTTGTTTTACCACACACAAAACAAAATCTCTTCTGATCCTGAGTTTGACCGAAGGTTCTTGGTTTATTGTGGTGATAGTTTTGGTGGTGAGGCTGAGTGTTCTGCTGCTTCTTGAAGAGGTTCCTTTTGGGTTTGTGGTGATGATGAGGCTTGGTCTGATTCTACTAGGTTTACCTTAGCTTTAGACTCAGACTTAAGGTTAGACCTTAGCCTAATTTGTTCTTCTGTTCTAATTTTCTTTAGGACTTGAGCAAAGATAAGGTCACCCTGAGTATGAATGAGGTCTTTCTTGACATCAGACCAAGAAAGAGGAAGCTTGTCTATTAAGCAGGCTATTTTATACTCAATAGAGAAAAAAATGCCTTTTGCTTGAATATGCCTAAGATTTTCCTGGAATTTATGTATTTGGTCATGTATTGGTTTGTTATCTACCATAAAGTATCTGTTGAATGAGGAGGAATTGAATCTTTCAATTCCAGCATCATCACAGCTATATTCATCTTCCAGGACATCCCAAAGTTCTTTTGCACTTTTGTATTCAAAGAATATGTCATATAGTGATTCAGGCAAAGCGCTTAGAATTCTATGGAAGCTGTCTATTTCCTTAGGGGTCTTGGGTCTAGTGGAACCAGAGGACTTGGATACACCTATGTCAGACTCAGTATCATATGAGTCATTTGTGATTTGTGTGGAACCATCAATGGCTGAGATCAATCCTAAGGTAGTGAGACAAATTTCATCTGTCTTTGCCATCTCTTAAAGTATGTCCTATTGAATTTTGCAGGTTTAGCAGTAAAAGTCTCATCCTTGCCAGTCATGGTTGCTAATGAGGAAAGTCTGAAAGATACGGAATTACTCAATAACAATGTCCAATGATTTACAATAATAGTTCAAGTGATTTTGCTAACCAATCTTACCAATCTTAAAATTTTTAGTCTATTAAGTGTAGATTAATTTGGGTTAGCTGTAGGGGCCGATTTCCAGCTAGCGGTGGTCCAAAGATACTTAAATACCGTGTCGCTTAGGGCTATTTACACCCGGTTGACAGAAGGATCCTTTCGGCTTGTTCTCAAATTGACCTTTACTTTTAGAATCCAGACTCAAAGAGATTTGCAATTATACTTAACTATTATTGTCTTGAGGTTGTTTCAAATAAACAATATTGTAGTTAACAATAAGTAAATGAAGAGCTAATAATAATAATGAATACCAATGATGGTATATATATTAAGCAAGATTTTATGTTCTACAAATACTAAATTACAGTAACTAAATTGAATCACAAGATTATATTTGCTGGCAAATATTCAACCAAAAAATTAGAATTTTTTTTATTAACAGAATAGTCCTTTGAAAAGTAATTTTCTAATACCAATACTTAATTAATATATAATTTAAAATAATTAGAATTTATGTTGCACTTTGGTATGTAAGCAGTAATACTCGTTAAGAAATTTGCTAAATGAATAGTGAACTACAAGTTTGCTACAATAAATATTCGTTAATAAAACAAAACCTTTGTTTGGTAAGCAATTAGAAAAACCTTTGTTTGGTAAGCAATTAGAAAAACCTTTATTTGCTACAGTATTTGTTTTAGTGGTGACAAATATATATTGGTGACAAAAATCAAAATCCAGTAGTAAAATTGCTACAAAAAAATGTATGCTCACAGAATACCAAACCTTTGTTTGCTAAGCTCGAATAATAGCTAAAATATATGTTTTGTAAAATTGCTACAAAAAATATATGCTCACAGAATATATGCTCACAGAATATGCTATTTGGCAAAGATAATATATATATATATATGTACGGTTCAACTCTTAGAATGTTAGTAGTTTATATATATATATATATATATATATATATATATATATATATATATATATATATATATTATTTTCCAGAAGTTAATAAGAGAAGAAAGAAAAAAAAATTTACCGGCCTCCGGGGAAGTCGTGCACGAAGCACTGCCCTAAGAGTTAATCCGATGTCTATGTGCAGACGTTTCTCAGAAGCTCCTAGTGGTAAAACCCCCTGACTATCGGGTTCTCTTCGTTGCACACAACGCGGAGAGAGAGACCGAACTTAGCTCTGCCTAGAGCAAGAATTTAGAGACAGAATGTGGTTTCAGAGAGAGAGGTTTCACGTAGGAGGATTTTTTGTTCCCAAATGAAGGAGGAGGAGACCACTTTAAATAGGCAGAACCTAATACACAACCACGAACATGATACTTAATGGCTCATAAATATGCCATTAAGGAGCAATAAAAATGTGGAGGAATGACTGTCAAAAGAGTTGTTGCAAGGTTTAAAGAACCTGGACATGAGCCTCAACGTTCAAAAATGAATGAATCAAAACGGTTCAAAAAATTAAAGGGGAGCAAAAAGATTTTTGAATCCTAGCCCGAACCCGAAGAGTAAATTAGATCGGCATTCGACGCCAGCTGGTGTGGGCACGTACCCGCATTTATTAAGCGCACTGAGCTGGGCGGCTACGGCGGCGCGCACGTGTGGCCCAAGGGGTCCCCCACACAACATCTTTAAGAAAGCAATGGAGAAGAACTAATATATACATGCAAGGAGGGGGTGGTCCAACCGATGTGAGACTAAAGGAAAGATGGAAGTTGAGCTTTTGCTCAAGCATAGCTAACAATTTTTTTTAAGAAAAACAAATTTAGAACAAAAATATATGTACCTTCTTAAATCCCGTAACTATTACAGTAAGTTGTTCCCGTATAAGAAACAGCCTCTCTCTCTCTCTCTCTCTCTCTCTCTCTCTCTCTCTCTCTATATATATATATATATATATATATATATATATATATAAAGAAATTTGAGCCATATGCTTATATTTCTACATGAACCAATGCACATGTGGACCAATAGAAATGGAGTGTACTAATGCACATGGATGCACATAGGATGTAGCAATATATTTCTATTCGTCCATATGTACATGGCTCATATAAGAATATGAGTCTATGGCTCATATCCCGTTTACCCCCCCCCCCCCCCTCTCTCTCTCTCTCTCTATATATATATATATATATATATATATATATATATATATATATATATATATATATATACACACGTGTGATGTAGTGGGGTGCTAGTAACACTAGCACAGAAGGAGGAGTGGATATGAATTCGAATTCTGGTCCGGGGAATTTTTTTTGGAAATATCTGGTGGTCTTAATGCTATAGTAGCCCATGAAATGGACCGTCATTATTAACTAGCGACATACATACGAGAAAGTAACCTATATATAGATAGGATCCTTTACATAGTTCAATAGAACTCCGTAGCATGCATAAATAATATAGATACTACAGAGATCTTATATAAACAAGATGTGTGTAACAAGATGTGTGTAATTATGTGTTAATGTCACGTGTATATATAACCATATTCATTATTCATGTCTAATTCTTCTAACAATTGTTGTATCCTGTGTCCATATTATGTTGCTTTCCAAATGCATATCTGTATTCGTTGTCCTTTTCTCTTTTGTTTGTGATCCAGAGATGAATGTGTTTGTTGTGCGACACGATAAATCTCACACACAGATAACCATACATTAACAAGAATAACTAAGCACAAATACCCAAACAATATTAACTAATAACACAACATGCAAACACGCATTATAACGTGCTTCGACCTAGAACTGCTTACGTCCAAGAGGTAGGAAAATAACTTTATTGAATCAAATAAGAGCAAATCTTACAAGGAATACACAATATCGTAATGTGAAAATCTCCCTTATAATATCTCCAAGGAGGTCTCCTTCTCTATATTCTTTTAATGGCTTCCTTAGCAAACCCAAAGAAAAGCTCTTTCTTGCTTAAGAACTCTCAAATAATCCTTAGTCTCCAAGCACACCCAAACTAGGGTATAATAAATTAACCCTATTTATGGCTCTCTTAACCTTCCGAAAGTCACGATAAATTTTAATATTGAAAGAAGAAGCCCCGATCACGGAGGATCAAAAGGTCGTCAATGGACGTGATGTCGTACAAGTCTAAATTATGCTTGTACAAGGCATGTTCGTGCACATTTGTAAAATATTTTTTGTAGAATTTGCAGTAAATAAACAAAATAAATTGAATAACACATGATATAAAAGAAATAGCTCTTTACTGATAATTTTGTAGTGTAAACATAGGCTCTCAAACTACAGAGTAGAAAAGTGCCAATTTGGCTTATACGTTTCAAAAAGAAAAATGCGATACATCGTTCCTTACATCATATTCCTTTATTATCAATAAAGTAAAAATATTTTCAACAGAATGCTTCAAAATTGAATTATTAAAAATTTTAACATATCGAAAGAGCTTCTAAGTAGTTGGATGTGCTTTTAGGGCCTTTGTATGTCCACTTGATATTCCTGACACATGTAGAGATGTTGATCAGTACGTTGGAGAATGCACTGATGAGCGATATCAATCCGACTGATCCAAAATTAACACAATATTCTTGCAAAATTGTACAATTATTATTAAGTGATCTTTCTATACAATTTTCTTAGGATTTTTTATTAACAATCATAACAATAATATGGAAACATAAACATATCATTTATAAAGTGATTCTTACCCATGGCCGACAATCCTTACAAACAAGGATTAGAACAATATATATATTTATAGTTTCCGTCTCAGCTTCAAATCGTTAGGCCTGTAAAATAATTTCAGTAGCATATGACCTAACTACATGATGGTCCATGGATGACTCCCTTTATTTAGAAGTTTGGACGTTCAAGCCCATCTCTCTAATAGACATAACACTTCCCTGATCACGAGAGCATCAAGTCCTCATAGTGTTCCATCTCTCCAAGGCCAACACCATTCTAGTGCCCCAAAATTGATCGAGAGATAAAATATTGTGCACAAGTTGTCCAATACCAATGCATGATATTCAACTTTTATCAAATAGTACGACGTACACTATATGTTATGTTGCACATTTTCTTCTTTCTTTTATTCTGATAGCCATGTCGAGTTCTTTTCTTCTGGACAAAGTACTATCTCAACATAATTTTTTATTCAACAATATTATTTCATATTCATATATCTTTTTATATCATATATTTCAAGTCTATAATTTCTTTTCTTTTTTGAGCAACAAAAAAATATTAATTCTATTATTTCTATCTACAGTCTATAACTTAAGCATGCGATTAATCTCCTCTAACTTAGCTCTTTTATCAAGGAATTATTGATTGTAGGGCGATATAAAGGAATGTAAAGGATTTATTTTTATTAAGGAATGGATATAAGGATAAGAAACATTAAAGCCACTCATTGAGAAGAGAATTTATCGAGAGAAATAGTGAATTTCTTATGCTACCATCAAGCCTCACCTATATATTTTCCTGAAATTGCATCAGAGATTCAACACTCTTCTTTTTTATCTTTTCCTTTCTCTCTCTCAATTTACGAATATGTGAATACAAAAATCAATGAAGGTAACCAACAAAATGCACTCAACAAAGCCGACAACACAATCCATCAATCAAAAGTCGACAACAAAAATGTCCAAAAACCAACACAATAAAAAGGATGGGGAAGAAACTTTTATAGAGTTCTTTCTCCAAAAATGATCCATTACATTTTTGACTCAATTTCAACGGAAGCCAATCCATTATTTGGAGAGGATCTCAATTCATTTATCCCGATCAATCGATACCGAAAGAATTTTTCCACAATGAATCAATCCTGACTGGCTATTCAAGCCATAAGTCATGACTTGGCCAGCTGGTACGAATCAAAATATAATCCAACTCACATAATTCTTACGAATCATATGTACGCTGTCTATAAAGGATTCAAGTCAAAGAATTTACTCCCAAATATAGGTAAACTAAATCTCATCCACGACAGATAAATATTGACTAAACAATTAGATAATGATGAATGTCAGTTGAATAGTGCAAGTTCATCAAGAATTTAAATGACGTCCGGTGGAGACAAATCCAATACCAGTAGACACAAAAAATAAAGTCAAGAAAATAAATAGAAGTCCATGCTGAATTAAACTAAGCAATAGTGAAGTCGTCAACTGCACTTGCACCTTCGTCGGGTCCTGCTCCTGGTCCGTAGAACTCCGAGTATACCTGTTCGTCTAGATCTGGAGAAATAGTCCAGGTTCTCAGTAGGACGTAGCAAGATACAGAATACACGAGCCACATATGAACAGTAATTACCTTACAAGAAACAAAGTTCTCAGTGAACGCTAACTAAGGTACATGCATATGAGGACAACGTTCAACACTTGGGACCGACTAGGGATCTGGTATGCTCGTAAGTGCTATCAACAAACCAAGACTACTGTTCATCCGAGACACCTCTCAAATAATGTATGCCCAGGGATGCTCAACCAAAACATCTCTCAAATAAAATGACTGTTAATGCTCAACTGAGACATCTCTCATAATGTTGGGGGAATGGCCTAAGCATCTACTGACTGTCCTACCCACCCATACTACTATCTTATGAATCAGACATCTAACCAACAATTAATATGCATATCATAAGACAAGTACCAATAAGATATGCTACATTCTGACTATATGAGTATCATGAATCCGTGTCCGAAATACGTGTTGCAGTTATATATAGAAATTAAATAAACAAGTGGCATATGACAAGAACTAAACAAATATCGACAAGTAAAGAATCACTGAAAATATAGGCATGATATACTTGCCTGCAAATTCGTCCAAGTTCGTGTTGCGGCAAAGAATCTTGAAAGTAAATCCTCAAGTCTTAGATAATTATTCAAGAGACAAACTACAATATGGAATATTCTAAATATTTATTATCTTTTCATATAATTACTCTATTTAACTAGTATACTATATAATGTTCTTGATTTCAATTATAAACCTAATAATTATAAATATAATTTATCTTGGGATTTTTACTTACTTCAATATATATACCAACTTAGTTAATTTACTATGTTTGCTAAATACATAAAACAACGGAAGTATTAGGGGCCTATGCCAAAGTGTTGTTAACACAAGCGAACAAGATACCCTCTACTAGAGCACTATAATAGTGGAGGTGGAAACCGACTGATTGACAATGAAAAGGTTTTTCAAATAGATATTTCACTAACTAAATCCGGAGAAAGCTCTCCTATCTAGAGAAGGAATTGTTGCATTGGATACTGTGGTGGATGTTGTTGTTGAGAGAGAGTATCGGCCCTTAAAGGCTTTTATCGAGTATGAGATTGGATTCACATAAGGTGATATAAAGAACAAATATAATAATACGTATGGGTTGAGGGGGCATCTCTCGAACCAATAAATGCATATGTAAAGGGAGGTTCCACTCTTGGTTAGAGGCACCCCGCGAGAATAGAATTTTTGTTGGTCCCGAAGTATGATCTGGAAAGGAGAGATCCTATCCAGGAGTAAAGATTCACGCAAGACCCCGGGGTCTGCTCTCTACTTGATCCTGAAGAGTAGTTGGTGAACAAGAGATTTACGCAAAACTCGTTTGCTTACTAGTGACACGCAACTCCAACGAAGCCCCACAAAGAACATGTTACAAACTAACTAAAAAGAAAAAGAAACTACATCAAGAAACAAAAAAAAAAAATTTCTTTGCGCTCGCAAACGCTACAATGAGATAGATCCAACACAAGAAGAAAAATATAATTAAAGGAACTCCTTTTTGGGATGATCAATATCACTGTTGCTAAAAGCAAGATTTGCCTATACAACGACCTGTCCCCAGAATCCAGCAAGTTCAGAAGAGAACTGCTGGAACGCTCTAAGTCACATTCGGAAACACTCAAAAACCCAAATGGAGGAGGGGTGCTCTCGGTCGCGCATAGACCTCTATGCGTGCATAGACTTTCTGTGGCTGCTATGGCTCTAATTCCATTTTCTCTCTTTGTTTTTCCAACAACTCTCAAAATGAGGAGAAGGGTCTCTATTTATAGAGAAAACCAAGCTGCAGCACCCATACGTGCATAAGAACTTTGCGCACTTCTGAGCTGACCAAATCCCATAAAATTTGGGATGCATATTCCTATTGCTGCCTGTGCCGCCCGTGCTGCATGAACGCTGCACTACACAGAGTAAACAGCACCGCCTGCGTGCCGAAAGCAAGCACAAACTACTATGTGCCAAAAGTATTTACAGATCTGTCAAAATTGTGCGTCGTACGCAACCACACGCATAAAGCCCCGCGTATACTGCCCTGGCGCATGCAGCCCTGCGCATACAGCCTCGCGCATACGCTTGTGCATAATGCTCCAGGTATAACGCATCGCGTATATGCTCGCACATAGCCGACGCATATCCGACACATCACCTTGCATGACCCGCGCATAGCCTTGTGCATATAGCCACGCACATATACCCGC